>ATSW01043909.1:0-20721 GCA_000444245.1 Botryllus schlosseri
CTCCCGAGCAGTGTACAGCCTGGTGAAATAGACTTTATTGTTGATGGACGGCGACGGCGACCTCCCAACGACAAACTAATAGGACTCCAATAAATGAAGATTTAGTGCTCCAAATATTCTTGGAATTTCAGCCGCCCTCCCGCTCATTGTTTCACCGCCTATTCAATTGCACTTGGTGAAAATGCCGAGTCATTTGGACTTCACAGATGTCTCTGTTCCGCCAACGTTAGTTTCGTATGCTTCAATACGACCAGTCTAGCTTGAGAAGGCCCGTGACAAATTAACTCTTGCTGGACATGAGCATATAGTTTGAGTCCTTCAAATAATCATCAAGTCATGCTTGACTCGAATCGTTGGACTCATTTCTCGATTCAGGTTCGATGACTCATATCGTTGTCATCATCATCCAACATTGTCTATTGGCAGTTTCGAGTGCCAGTCAGGCGTCTTTACATTTTTAACCTGCCTATTTACAAACAGGGTCCAGGAATCCAAGGAAAGCGAGGGGGAAGGTGTGTAGGACTTGGTCTCCCTTCTATGATCTTGGGCGGATGGATAGAACATGCGTATTTTTTCAGGTGACGAGATTTCCTCCACCGAAAGTGATGCGTCGAGTCACGACTCGTATTCTATGGGTAACCTACTACCAGGAGGCTTGCGTCAACTTAAAAAGAAATTTCTTCCCAGGTGAAAGAGTTTTTAAAAATTTTCTGCTTGAATTTTTATCAGCGATATTTGACGCCCAACTAAAATCTTTCCCGACAATGGCATAATCTACTTGTGCAAAGTTTGAAACAGACCGGGATGAAATTGTCCAATCTTGCATACCGTATTCACATTGCACACACATCGCGTAAGTATGATTTCCTATTGTAGCAACTCATGCCTGGCACGAGAAAAAACTCATTAAGAAATATTAGAATAAAATTGTTGTACTTGGTAGAGAGTAGGGATGGTGTGAACCTCTTAAAGGTTCAGGTTCGTGTGAACGTGAACCTCTTTGAAAGGTTCTGTGTGAACGTGAACCTCATGACGTCATGTGACGTCATATGGCTAACTCCAAGCCTACATTTCAGTGAAGTGACAGCGTATACAAATGTATAATTTGTACACGATGCCTAGCGATGAGTCGGGCCACAAAATGCTACAATGCTCAAATACATATTGACGTTTTAAATATCGCCAAATGTATCAACTGGGGCAATCAAATAATATAATGATCCCATGAAATCAATATCTGCTGTCGCTTTGCCAATAAATTCGACGACGACTTGCAAGGAATATAAGCTTACGCCGTAACGGTCTAGGCCGGTCCAGACAATGTATTCGGAGTGTGATATTTAGGGTGCAAAGCGGGATTCTATACTTGATGCTAATATCACCCCATTCACAAGTTACACAGTAGTAGCCAACACTCCAATCGCACGGATTTGGTTTTTATAGTATATTATATATATGAAGTCAAGATTGACCATGTACGCCTGCTAGATTTTGTACATCAGACAACGATATTAATTTCGTTGATTGGTTGGATAAACATCATTCGCCGACTATATGTAGTGTGTTTCGCTTTTGACGTTGTGTGATGGCGGGTCAATCTCACAGCAGACATTTTTGAGATTGTCAAGGTGCATGCTCGTTAAGTGTTGATTGTTTTACGCTGCCGGCGCCATGCATAGAGTTGACCGCAATTGAAATGCAATCAATTTCAACCAAAGATGTTATAATGTAGCGAAAATTGTAATATATGAAAAAGGTTCACAGTGCAGAACCTACCAAGGTTGGGTATAACATATTCTGACGGGATACATTACCATTTGTCTAAAGGGTTCTGTTGTATGGTATCAAGTTGATGTCGCTACTAATTAAAATGCGAAATCATGCGAAATCCCGCTTCGACATTGGCAGGGCTTTGTGTATGAGTGTGGAGTTGTTGATATATGCGAGATTATCTGATTCCTGCAGTAGCGGCATTTGTGCATATATATAGGCCAATAAATCCGATATAATTTAAAACATCCTGTTTTTGAAACACCACCTAGTTTTCCCCTTCGTTCGCATCACCTCTAAATATGAAAATGCTTGTGAAATATGCTGGAAATTGTATGTTGTTACAGAATCTTGATTCATTTTCGAAAATTGCTATATGTCATTTTTTGTTAGTAGCAGGTGTGAGGAGACCGAACTGTCCCAGGAAGAGAAAACGAAACGTCTGCTGACCTTGTTGGACTTTCTTCACTCGGCAGCAAAACCCTCGGCTCAACAGCTTTCAAAAAGTGAGTCCAACTGTGGGAATATAGATTACCAACCTAACGATAGATATGCGACTCCTGTCCTAACGCTCACATGCACTGTGCGCTCGAATCATCAGCATTAATACTCTGTTCAGATTCCAGTAACCGCATTCCTGGATTTCTCCCAAGGGGCTCTGCCTGGCAAGGGACTAGTTGCCGGAAAAGGCCCGTCTCGCCATCATCTGATGGGAGCGGACCTCCGCCAAAGCGTCCCTCGGCACCTGAATATGGATATGAAGGTAATTATTAGATTTCGCTGGTCAACAACCAAATTGGTTCTGATACCAGACTTGGAAAACTAGAAACTCTTCGGTTTTACCAAATTGGATCTGAATTAGAATTGCCCGAATTTTATTAGTATTAGAATTAGAGCTACACAGTGTTTTTAAATTAGATTAGAAATAGAATTGCACAATATTTTACAGATTAGGTTGGAATTAGAATTGGAGCTACAACGTTTTTCCATATTAGATTAAAATTAGTGAATTCTCAAAAATTGCGTGAAATTGTGAATGAGAAAGTATATGCAGCAAAATTCAAGTGTAGTTCGTTCATATCAAATCAAGCACAAGAATGATTAATGTCTGTAAACCAAGCTTGACTCGTTCAATAAAACTTTCTTTCTCTTTATCCCTATGCAGTTCTCTTTGCATGGCAGAAAACACTTTCCAATGGAGGTGATGTTGTAGTCATGCGTACGAGTTCTCGAGGAGCAGCCCTGCGATGAGCAAAACGATTTCTCTTTTCCAGTAACTCAAAACATCACAGCCCATGCTCTCACTCTCTGCTGCGAAATATCTTTCCAGTTCATCCCACAATATGTTTTCTTTTGGTGAATCTGAACATGCCTGTGTTAACTAGGTCTTTTTCTTCGCTGCCGTCCTGTTTTGATAGAAAATAGAAGATGTTGGCAAGCTTAAAACTACTATACCAGCATACGTATTTTATTTGTCACAATAACTACTATGACTGTACGATGTAAGTGATGCGATGGCGGCTTGACTCTGAATTTCCCCGCACGAAAGGAATGTTCTTGTGAACATCCTGCAAAATGTTGCGCACATACAGTATTGAAAATATGGGACACCGAAATTCAGTTGCAAAATCAACGACAGATGACAGATCACGGGGGCCAACTACAAGATCTGCTGTGAAGGCCAAGTCAAAGTCGACGGCAAAGTCGAAGTCGCCGCCAAGGTTCGAGTCGCCGCCAAGGTTCGAGTCGCCGCCAAGGTTCGAGTCGTTGCCAAAGTTCCAGTCAACGCCCAAGGCCAAATCGACGCCCAAGTCGTCCAGGTGAGGTTTCGCTTGGTAAATATGTTTTCCTCTTGGTTGTAATGACTCGAGTTGGAATTTTTGTTTGACTGGACTCTAATTTTGTTATACATGGAAAATCACGGAACTCGACATGAGTCATTGTAATATAATCGACCAAGTCATATGACCCGAGGAATTCTATATGGCTTGACTCGAGTCTTGTGTGTTGATTTGAACTTGATAATGAACTGCGAACACTATGGCTTGGATCCCTTTGCCCCATGACTCGGACTTGACACAGTGATGAATTGAAAATGACTCAACCTGACTCGAGTCATACTATATGAGTAAAATTGACTTTTTTCGCGGGACCTTGTGACGAGGTTACAACTTTTACCGAGGCAGGTGAAATTTTACAAAATCTGTCCCGGCCGTCAATTTTGGTAAGAATTGAAACCGCTGACGTAGATTTGACATGTTGGATGGCGATCTTACATTCTGACAAGCTACCAACTTTTCAATATCCGCAACTAGAACTAGAACTAGAATTACTGTAATTTTCCATGGGATGTAGATTCTGGAAAAAAGCCTGTACGCATGTATAGTACACACCCTGCATTCGCAGTACGTGAATAATTAAGTTTTAGTATTCGTATATGTTATTCTGTTTGCGATGTCACTGTTGAACAATCATGACATAACAATCGCTAATCATTGTACACTTAACCCTATCTCCGCGGTCGGCCTCGAGTCCAAATTTTACCGCTCTCATGAAAAAGATCACAAAATCCGAACAGTGGGACTTGAGCCAACACCCAATATATCGTTTTAAGCAGGAAACAGCTGCCTAACCAACTGAGCTACTCGGATTGATCAGCTGGGAGAGCTGAAAGCGCTGTGAGAAGAAGTGTTTCAGGTTTTGAAAAATTAGAAGAGAATTTTGTTACTGAATTTGCCACTACGTCATACATAGACGCTCTCGGGGTGAAATCATCGCCTGACTGATTTCACAGCAATATCACCTTTCTAAAATGTCCTGAGTGAGCTTCATACCGTAACACGGTCGAGTGTGAAGGCCGTTTACGTAACACGTGCTCAACGTCGCGCATCTTGCAAACTAGGCTCACACACGCGGCGCGCGTTGTTTTGATAGTCTGGCCGTCACAATATCATTGTATGTAATCGGTAATCGCCTATCAATCAGTTGTACGATTTATTGCTATGCGTTGAAATAAACCTTGCTCTTTGAACAACAACAGATGAATCCATGGGGGTTGAATTGACAGGTAGTGATAACCTGCAACTCCTACCTACATGCTTCCTCAGGCACAGCTATGCCGTCAATATGGTTTATTGTGTATCGCATGCGCATCGCAGCATATATATTCAAGTAAAACAAGATATTTACGCTTGGCACAATACAATATATTTCAATCACAAGTGGAATATTGACAAACTACACTGCTCAAGGATAACATATAAAACGGATGATTCAACTGTCTGTATGATGTTGGTATTACGGCGGGAATACCGTACACTCGCGCCAACTTACACACCCATGTCTGCAGTGGTTAGCACTGGCTTCGTGTAACTTATATAAGATCAATCTTCGTGATATTGATCTTGTTGAAGTGTTATGGACTGCATCTAACTATGTGTGTGACATTCTACTGTGTAAGACAATCGTAAGTGAATGTATATGGCCTTATGCGCCAATGCTCATACGTGCGCGGCATTTTTCACGTAACAGAACATTGCTATATTTCTCACCAATTTGAAGCGTGTTCTATCCAACTAATTGCCGATATTATGGTTGAAATGAACTCTTGCGATCAACAGCTACTCTAAAACGACAACTGTGTCTGCTTACGACGTGTAGAACGGAAGATGTAAGGAATTATAAGATTAGCGTTCATTCAGGCGAACTGAGCTACACATTGTATTTTGCGGGAAACGTTTTTCTGTATTCAATCTGCATTTTGAACAGGTTATGCTATGAGGCAATGGGTTATATTTAGCTGGTCGTATGCGTATCGACAATCACTATTTATAGACGATCATCGTAACCGTTTATGACCCCTACAACGCTAGATGTTGTTAATTGATTGAAGCGTGTTTGTGAAAAACTGTGCATGGATCCTCTAGGATCCACCCGCGGCGAAAGGGTTAACTGCATTGTCTCTGTGAAACAATAGTAGATAGCAGCCAAAGCCTGCAAATTACTGGGCACGTTGGCTGAATGTGATGCGTGGTTAAAACAAACAGGTGTGATTTCAAGGGATATTTTTTTCAAGGCTTGTTGTACCCATGCATAATACGCACCCTTCCGATCTTAGGACAAAAAATTTGTAAAATTTGGCGCATTATACATGGAAAATTACGGTTGAGGAGGCTGAGAACCAGTGCTCTAGACTAGTTACACTTCTACTTCATGGTTTCTAAGGCATATAGTTACTTCTCACACCTTTAATTTAATAAGAGGAAAGTAGTTTTGTAGTGTGTTCATTTGCATCACCTCAAAGTATGAAATATGCTCGCGAAGAATGCTGCGAAATATATGCGTGGTACAGTACCTAAATCCGTTTTCGGAAAATGCTACAAGTCATTTTTGGTTGGTCTTAGGTGTGAGAACAGCCTTACATTTGGTCCTGATGAGATTCATGTATGAATATATCTTTGTTGCGACATTGAAATTATGCACTTCTAAAAGCATATTTAAATGACAAAAAATCATCAAACTTCAACAGTACCAGTGAGACGTCTTTCTTCCCAGGTGAAAGAGTTTTTAAAAAATTTTCTGCTGGAGTTTGTATCGACGATATTTGGCGCCTGTATAAAATCTACCCCAACAATGGCATATTCTACTTGTGCAAAGTTTGAAGCAGACCGGGATGAATTTGTCCGGCCTTGCCTAACCACATTGCACACACATCATATACGTGTGATTTTGTTATGAAGCAAATCATGCCTGGCACGAGAAAAAAACGATTCAGAAGTATTTTAATATAATTATACTCGGTAAAGAGAGTAAGCATAGTATGTCTAAATTAGAAGATATAGACTTCATGCATGAAGAGTTGAAGACACATGAATCATGTCATCTTAAAATATGTAGCTATCTTAGCAAGCCCCGTATAGTAATTTCCAGTTAGCAGCATGTGTTAACAATGTAATTCACTGCTTTCAATTTAGAAATACAACTTCCACTTTACAAAATATACTCTAACACAGTGGACCCCATCGGCTGAAATTAGAGCCTAAATTTCCCCGCGGAGAAATCATCTCTCTACTCGGCTTGAATCTTTAGAATTATTACTCGATTCTGATTGGTTTACTCGAATGATTGTCGTCATCATCCAGCCCCGTTCATCGGTAGTTTCGAGTTCTAGTGAGGAAATTATTTAATTATTTTCCTTTACGTATCTTGTTGGTTCGATTTTAACCTGTAATCAACAAACAGCATAAAGAGAGCACGCGCTCCCTTTGCCGAGTCAACCGCGGTGGCAACGGAACAGGAGGAAGTGGCAGGCCTGAGTGCCAGAAGATCAGAAAGGTGGGCAGTTGTGATTTCAACAACTGAGCTAATTCGTAATGGATTCCGCATTGAACATTTTATTTTGTGAAATCTGATATGATGTGATCCTGCTGTGTTGTAACTTGATCGTGCTGCTTCGCTTTTGGTTAAATTACGTCTTTGTTTATCTTTCTGCTGTTATCTTAGTTTACGATAGTAGTTATATATCCTAATAATACAACTGGGTTCTGTGGGTGTGTTACGGGCCGAAATAAAAATGATTGAAACGTCGGGTTTAACATATTCCGAAAGGATACATCAACATTGGTGAAACTGGTTCTGTCGTATGATATCAAGTTGAGGTCGCTACTAATTTAAATGCGAAATACTGCTTCGACATTGGCGGGGCTTTGTATATGAGTGTAGAGTTGTTATTACGTGTGATATTATCTGATTCCTGCAGTAGAGGCACTTGTGCATATATTTAGCCCGAAAAATCCGATAGAATGTAAAACGTCGTGTGTTCGAAACACGTCCTTTCTTCAAAACACCCCCTTTTTTTCGGCTGGCTATGTGCCTGTTTTGTGGTATGTTTGTTTGCATTACCTCAAAGTATGAAATATACTGTGAAATATATGTGTTACAGTAACTGAATGTTTCGTTAGTCGCAGCGGGATTGCCTTGTCCGCATCGCCGTCCAAGGCCGAGAAGACAAAACGAATCCAGTCCTGGTTGAACTCTCTTCCCTCGGCGAAGACACACGGTGCTCAACAGCTTTCGGAAAGTGAGTCCCACAGTTGGAGTATAGATTACCAACCTACGGATAGATATGCAGCTCCAGTCGTGCGATTGACTGCTGAGCAGGGTAGAATCAGCGTTATATGTAGTCCTATAGCTGGCGAGCCGTGCGCTAAAATTTATTAAAACTGAACTTAATCGAAAGCTAGTGTTGTACTTATTTCGAAAATACATATTAAAATCTGACCAATGCATGGAAAACAACCTTATAATAACGAGTATGGTGTAATTTCAGTACAGTCAATTCATCGGAATTAATACTTTATTCAGATTCCAGTAACCGCAGTCCAGGATTGGCAACAAGTGGCTCTTCCGGGCAAGAGAGTAGACGCAGGAAAAGGCCCGTCTCACCATCCTCTGGTAGGAAAGGGCCAGCGCCAAAGCTTCGTTCGGTATCTGAAATTGGATATGAAGGTCAGTATTAGATTACGCTGGTTAACAGCCAGATGGCTTCTGAGACCAGACTTGGAGAACTAGGAAACCTTCAGTTTTTCCAAATTAGATTAGAATTTAAATTGCACTAATTTCTAGAAATTATAATAGTATAAGAATTAGAGCTACACAGTTTTTTAAAATTAAATTAGAATCATGGTTACACAATTTTTACAGATTATATTAGAATCAAAATTAGTAGTAGTATTGGAAATATAGGACACCAAAATTCAGTTGCCAAATCTACGACAGATCACAGATCACGGGAGCAAAACACAACACCCGCTGGTATGGCGAACTCCAAATCAAAGCCAAAGTCCAAATCGAACCCGAAATCCAAATCGAAGCCAAAGTCCAAATCGAACACGAAATCCGAATCGAAGCCAAAGTCCAAATCGAACCCGAAATCCAAATCGAACCCGGAATCCAAATCGAAGCCAAAGTCCAAATCGAACCCGGAATCCAAATCGAAGCCAAAGTCCAAATCGACGCAAAAGCCCAAATCGACTCCGAAATCCAAGTCAAAGCCTAAGTCGTCCAGGTGAGGTTGTGCGCTCGATAAATAAGTTTGGCCCTGGGTTGTAATGACTCTAGTTGCAATTTTTCTTTGACTTTACTCGAGTCATTTTGTTATACATGGATAATGACTTAACTCGACTTGAGTCACTTTGTGTATTTACTTTGATCAAGTCGTATGACCCGAGACTTTCTGCATGGCTTGATTCTAGCCTCGTCTATCGACACATTCAATATCGATCAAGATTCAATGGCTTTGAAAAACTGGGCTGAACCTGACTTGAACTCGATAAGGAACCGTGATCACTATGGCTCTGATCCTTTGCTCGGTGCCTAGGACTCGGACTTGTCGCAGCGATGAATCGAAAATGACTCGAGTCAAAACTATACGAGTAGAAGTGACTTGTTTCTCGGAACCTTGTGATGTGGTTACAATCGTGTTTTTTGAGGGTGTGGTATGTTACACACAGACAAAATCTTTCCTAGCCGTGAATTTCGGTAAGAATTTGCACCGCTAACTTGGATTCTACATACGGGATGGCGATCTCGGGCCAATTTGACGGCATCATAATGGGCTTTGTTACGCCACTCATTTACCCTATGTTAAGTCGGAGTCAGTTCCCCATTAATATTTCTCTCCTATTACCTAATCGCCAGTCTCATCCATTTTAAAGACATCATCTATTTTCCAGGAGTCTGTCAAAAGTTCAGAAGCCGAATCGTATTGTGGAAGAGCTCCCATGTAAGCCATGAACTGATTGGTGGAAGACTAAAACCAATAAAATACAAACGTTGCGCTACCTCAACAATCACAATTCAACTAGAAGATGGCCCAATCGCCTGCTACCAATGAAGGCCACGCAACATTAGCAAGGCCTATTGATATTCATAGGGTGATGCAATATTATGAAAGTGTCATCACTCTCTCCACGTGACATAAGGGTGCTAGGTTGATGTAAAACTCAACTGCTTGATCTGCCTAGCGATGTTTTGATGTGGGGAATTCAGTGGTTTGCGGTATGAAACACACACTAGTATAGAAATTAAATATAGTATATAAAAATGTGCAGAACGGCGAAATACACTCACACCGCTATAGAGGTATGGATGGAGGAACAAACGATAAATTTCTGATAATGTAAGGACAAATAGGCGTGTTAATGATTTTAACGATTGCAAAACGTTCCACGCTTGGCCCATTACCATGAAAATAAATGAATAAATAGAAAGACTTCAAGGATTATATGGTATAGCTTATGGTATAGATTATATGGTTATGCAACTAATACATAATACAATGTATGTGGAACAGGTTACAGTAGATACATAAAAACCACTAGATATACACAAGGGAGCGAGTGCGACATCTAAATCATACTCTTCGAACAAGCATTTTCGACCATGCTTTTAGAATAGATGCTCAGGTCAATTTCTGAATTTGACTCGTAGAGTGCTCCTTGTCCCGGCACTGGTATAATCGAAACTGCGTGTCCGTGCGGGAATAATTAGGTCCATACCTCTTGTGAATTCATCTTCTTTTTGTTGTCAGTTCCGATCCTGCCCGTAGGCACTGCAGCCGGACGGCGTCGTAGTCCGAGGATAAAGCTTCCAGTTGAACCAGGCGTTCAATACAACTTCCGATATTCGTAAGTGGATTTCTAATCGTAAATGCTATTTTTTTCAATTCCAAAGTTTTCTAACTGCGGTAACTTTGCTAATGCGAGTCGGGATTGAGTCAAATTTGTTATGTATCATTTCTAGACATAGATATATACAACTGACAAGATATCGTATGGCTTGATCTGTAGGTCGTTAGTTCATTCCCCAGCCGGGTCAGAGCAAATACCTGATTAGTAACACTGGTATTCACGACTTTCCCACTTGGCTCAGAATAACATAGATATCATGGATGGGCGGTGTAATACTTGAAAACCTATCCTATCTAACAATGCAAATCTTACCAACTTATTACGGCGACAATCTTACACTAACGTTGATCTTAACCACTAAATATACCTGTAGAAAGGTAAACAATTGTTCAATATGACTAATAGCATAGCTTACATCTAGATTGCACGCATGGCTTGGTATCTCTAAATAACGATGGTATGCTATCGTTATAATGACTTATGGTTGGAATTCAGCAATGATATCCAGTAGCAAGTATAATTTAAAAAGATTTATTTGAAGTTATTATTTATTAGTAGTTCACCACTCCTATGTTTTTGTGTTGTTGCAGCTCTGACTTCGATGAGGCCGGCTTCAAGAAAGTCATCGGGATTACAAAGATCACTTATCCAGGTATGCCGACACGTTGCAGTTTGAAATGGTTGCATTTATGTATCTCTTTTCTCAGATGATCCCGCACGACTGGCTGCCACAGTTACAACTAGGAGGGCATACAAAAGAAGAGCGAGCAAAGCTGTCCGTGAAGGTACTGTCATTTATTCCAGGGTTTCAAACATTCTCATCTTAATATTATATGTACTGAGCAGACAATGCTGCACCCGTGTCTGATACAGTTCCACCCGTGTCTGATACAGCTCCAAGAAAGAGGACATACAAGAGAAAAGCGAGCAAAGCTGCCCGTGAAGGTGCTGTCATTTTTAGGGTTTTACACATTATGATTGAAAAATTATTTGTAGTATAATGGAATGCAGCTTCATGATCTTTCTGGTGCCATCTAAATCGCACATCAAGTGCTACCAACCTATTAAAATCAAAATCCCGCCAAGTTTGACACTAGAACTACCGGAACTTCGAACTACCTAGAACTTTCTTGTGGCTTTTTTGACGCATGTTAAATTTTCTTCGATTAAATGCATTCAACGGAGCTAAAAATCAGCACAAATCTCAACAAACGGTATCAGAAACCATGTTTATTGCGCTCACAGCTACTTGCAATATTTTAGACACACCTTAGTGCAATACTTATATAACAAATCGCCGTTTTTTGGTGTAACATAAAAGTGTTGTTCTGGTGCGCATTTGGTATTTGGGTCGTTCTTCAAAAATTTGGAGTAGGTTCCAGATCCGCTTTAGCCACATCATCATTCTTGGTTATTGCTGACATATCACAAAGCTTATCAGATAAGATTTGCATAATGCAATCTCGAAACTAATCCTCGATTGGCATATTTTTATAGTATCGGCATTTTGCAAGTAGAAGATCATTCACATTCTAAGAAAACATGCATGGACCATCGTCGACATGTTCGTACCCTCATAGAATACTGTCTTGCAACCTGGCCAATGATATCCCTCTGGTTTTGTTTCGTTAAAACATTTAACCGTCACTGGTTACTTGTTAGTGTTGTTTCTGAAGGAAACAGTTACCTCCGGTTGGATTGAACTCAATAGATATGTGTACAACTTCGATCTCTACACTGGCATCTCGCCGTTACGCTTATCAACAAGATGTTAGCTTTGAAAAGTGTGACTACATGAAGCTGTCTGTGTTCCTTGTGGTCCTGGGTAGCTTCAAGCAACTTTCGACAATAGTGTCAACTGGGACTTCGTTTGCTTCTCCAAGCGTATACAGTCACATTCATGTAACATTGTTTCAAGATGGATTACATCTGACTCTTCACATTACTATGCTTGGCAAATGTATAGATTATAGAAGAGGTGTCCTGTCCTATCCTTGCCTAAATATGAGATTCCCTTGTACAAATACTTGGTAGCAGCAGCATCCACCATCTGACATTTGGGCTACCCCAATTATTTGCTGGCATGGCGACTTTGTAATAAACGAAAACAATATTATCTTTATCGAGTCCACACCTTTTTACTCCTTATTTCAATAGAAAGCTCTTGACTTCCGTAAACTTGTTCCTCGAGAGGGTCTGACTAAACATAATGCACTCATGCCCTGAGTCCTCATATGTATTCAATTTACAAGATCTAGCTCCCTTTCCCCCCGAAGATCCATCTCGTAGACCAGAGCACAACCATAGTATATTAGTATGGACAATACAGATGTCTGCTTGATCTAATGGTACATTTCAAATGTCATGTCCTGTAACACGTTGAGCTTCAGGAATATAATATTACAGAGCTTTGGTGACTTGGAACGAGGAAGATCCAAAGCCTTCTATTACATGGGATGTTGTTGCTAACACAGATGTTTTTATAAACGACTTTTCTGCGTTTAGCAGATACATAACCACTTTCAATAATATGAAACTGCGATGCCTTAAGGTAGAAAAACCGTAATACGTCAAAAAGGCCACTCGGTAGTTCTAGGTAGTTCTGTTTTTAAATTTTTTATTTGTACTAGATGAGTGATGAGAATCATAGGTAAGGTGGCCTACATAAAATAAATAAAAGTCGAGAAGTTTCAGCCGAACAGCATAAGATATGACCGAATGCCAGCTCTTCAAAAATGAAAATGCGTCAAAAAAGCCACTTGATCGTTCTAGTGTTAAGAACCAGTATTGTAAATGAATCAAGTTTATATAAGATATATTCCGAAATCAGTGCTTGTCTTACTTGTCTTATTTTGATATGGGCAAAAATAGGTCAGGCCGTATTTTGGCTCGATATTCTGCTTTCTGTCAATGTGGAGAACTTGAATCACCTGCAGTCGGTCAGTTACGCTTCCACGTTACACACTTTGACAATGACTATGTACCTCCAAACAGATGAACAGGAGCCATCCGCGAAGACAAGGAAGATCGTCAACATGATCAATGCCTCCGACAATAATCAACTGTGGCCCATCGGTGGGTATACATTTGTGTCATATGTCTTGTCCTAGGAATGTCTTTGACGTCACGTTCATCATTTTGTCTTAACTGCGGTGGGCACAATGTTTTGATTACTCGAATCTGAATCGAGTATTACTTGTAATCATTGGAGTGGTGACAGCCGATTTTTTTTCGTAACGTGAAAATATATTTTTTTGGGAAAGTTTTTCCACTGTGAAAGTCTTGAAACCTCGAAACAGTGCCGCATAATCACAGAATCTGTTGATTTGCAGAGTGTTAAAATAGTTGGTACAAAATAATAACGTCTCTTGTAATATTGTAACCGCATGCGTCTCATGAAATGAGTTTTTCTTTTCATTCGATGTTAGTAGTACGTGTCACCTATAATGTGTGACAGTACGTAACAAAATCTGATGAAAGTCCTTCAAACGAGCCATGAGTGACCGCTTTTGCTCAACTAATTCGATCGATACTATCAATGCGTGGTATAGCGTTTCACTACAAACACTGATGCATCAGCCGGGTCAGACCGCGGTTCATGGTGAAATGCTCTACAGCAGGGGCGGGCAACATATGGCCTGCGACGGGATTTTGTCCGGCGCGGACAGTTTCCCGTCAATGATAGTGTGACCCGCGGCCCCACTGTGCTGAGATTCTCCACTACTTGCTTGAACGTCAAATTTTAGTGAATGTAGAGTGCAGAGTGGAGCTTACACGTAAGTTCGTCGAAGTGAGAAGACCTGAATTATCGGCATTTACGATGTACTCAACCCTACTGAATCGTTATCTTGGTCAATTTGGGGTACTTGGCTTATTTCTATATCACATTAAAGACCGTAGGTATTTCATCGCACTGTGTTACAATGCTGTGGATTGACCTCAAATACACGGGTGTCGTTTCCACCAAGGTGCTTGGCTATGTATGACGTGTTTCGCATCCTGCAATACGAATAATCGAGGTTCACAGCCCTCCGCCGCGGAAAATAGGACCAAAGTCTAATTCTCGCTGATAAGTTCACTCTCGTGGCTGGGAGCTTGTAATTTCTGTACTTGAAATAATCATCTCTAAATAGTTGACTTGAATCATTACAATTAACGCTCGATTCAGATAAGAGTGGTCCGAATCATTGTGGCCAGCCCTGATCGCCACCAAGTCACACTAATTGGAGAGTGAATTACCTGAAAAAGCACATTGTAACCAACTTTACTTATTTTTTGGCCAGTCTTTAATGCATCGCATGGACTTTTCACCTTTGGAAAGTTTTCCGCCATGCAGACTCTGGTATGCTACAAGTCCTGTTCTTTACCAGAGCTTTCACGAGTCGTTGTTCATGGGACCGGCAAGCCGAAGCAAGAAGAAATTTCGAAGGGGGTGTTCCTGTCGAAAGACGTTGATATAACAACAACCGGCATGTCCAGAGTCGTCCAAGGGCGAATGGTCATCCGGCCAAACGTGACAAAGCCCGAAAGGACGTGCCCGGGCACAGCGGTGAGTTTTTCTGTACCATTTATCATCTCTCTCATGGTTTTTGATTACTTGAGCTGCCAGGAATAGTTATTGACCCAAATGACCTGAACGATTGTTTGTGGAAATGTGTACAGTATATTTAAAATAAAACTAGTGTATTGACGTTAATTCTTTTCTCGTTGTATGTTACCTAAAGCAGTGGTTCTTGATTGTGCTTCTTGGAGCCAGTTTGAGGGCGCTCTGGCCCGTTCTGGCTACCATTGGCGACAGACAATTAGTAGCGAACAGTAGTCAGAATGTGACTGCTGTGGAGGTACATGTGCAGTGCTGTATGCGGGAGAGATTGGGACTCAAAATCGAAACCTATTCGTGCTCAATTGCTGATTTTATCTCCAATATTTATTCGGTCAATTGCAGTTTGGCAATTGATATCACGTTGATCAAGTAATACGTTGGCACTCTCTATGGCAAAACCCAGCTTTTCTAATTCCTAACTTTTGTTTGAAATGGAATATCAGAAATTGCAATGAATATTCATTAGAATGATTTCATTTTTATTGGTGTAGCCAGGGGGAAAAAGACCGTTAACTTGTTCGTGAAATTTGAGTGTCACTATATTTCTGGATTTTATTAACCAGCTGGCGCCGGCGAACTTTTCCAAAAAAATCTGCTTGATTTTCGAAACTTGAAAACACGACCTCAATGGAATTCGAAACCAACAGGTCATATATCGTTGGACGCTGAATGTCAACGCGTGTGTATATAATCGAAACCTAGTAGGTTACTAAATAACATGCTTTAACGATGTAATTAACAACAATGAACCCGTCCAAAGTGACCTGTGACACTTGAAAGATTTGCCCCCTAAATATTTTTCTGACTGTATCCTTGCTTTTTGCATTTTGCTTGCATTTTGTATACAAGACGAACCTAAAAGAGGAGCTACCTCTTTCGTAGGACGCAGACACCACACAATTCTAAGCTTGCATTTATTTACGGGATGCAGCATTTCCCTCTCCGGATAGCATTTAAGGGGTGCTCAGATTGCCAAGACAGAACTATTCAGCGCTTGTCAGTTATGCGCCTAACCGCCTATATGAACAAAGGACAATTGGACATAACCTATATCAAAGGTATCTGCGAACAATCGACAGTCTTCCCGGTTTGCTGGAATTTGTTGGCCGCACTAAATCGTCTTGTTAGCCGCACTTGTACCACTGACCAGGAGAGGAAGAATAGCATTTAAGCGTATTTCGAGCGCAAAAGTAATGCATGTTTCAGACAGCCCAGTTTCAGGCTCAGTAGTTGTTCCATAAATAAATATCAAGTTGTGCAGGTCCCGGTGTGCCTCACTTTACTGCCTTAAAGTCGAATTCTCCGTTGAGAATTACTCCTAGGTTGGGTATCACTGTTCTGACATGTGTTATTAGTGTTTGTTTACGCCTGAGTCCCAAGTAATCAATATTGTCTGAACGAATATAATCTTTTTACAGGCCTATTTGGTCGAAGAAGGAGCCGTTGAACTGACCCTCGGGGGCCAAAAGATAAAGCTTGGAGAAGGGTCCCAGTTTCAAGTCCCCCGAGGGAACAATTATAAAATCAAAAATTTAACAGCAAAGAGCGCCGTGCTCTTTGCCTGCTTTCAATTGCCGTAATTCGGAAACCGTTTGAAATGCCAGAAAGAAATCAGGTCCAGCTCCACAAGATATTCGCATCCACTTTATGCAGCAAGAATGGAAACCACTCTCGAAATTTCAACACACTGAAGTACAACGACATGACTCTTCGCGGCATCCACGGCGAACGTCAATTTCAGGGCTCATCCAATGGTACGTACACTTGTATATCTAGAGCTCTCCACTGGCCTACAAGCAGCTCAACACTGCGTACAGCGATGCTTATCCCGCAGGTATGATTGGGACATGGCATTACGCGGTACATTTTGTTGTAGCTTACCCTTAAGAGTGTCGAGCGTATATCAGGTCTGGCTCATCAGACGATGGGCAGTATCCCTTTGTGGAGAGTGCGAACGTACGGCATAACCACTAGTTGAGCAAGGTACTATCTATATGTGTGATTGTGTTTTTCGGGTATATCCGAGATGTAGCAGGTATCACTAAGGTATCTGACCGAGCAAGATAGTGTAATGTTGATGCGTCCGGCTTCTTGATCGGTAGGTCGTGGGTTCGATCCCCGGCCGGGTCTGACGAGAAACTTGAAAACTGGTGGCTATTCTGCTTGGCGCTCAGCATCCAAAGAGAGCATGGATGAGAAAAGATGGGGGGGGGGGGCAGACTGGCTGACCTCATGGTCGCATCTCAGTCGTAAAACAATCTCGATGGTGCAAGCGAAAACGAGTACCCCACTTCTCTGTCTTCCCTAGACTGTGTTTACATCTGTACATCTTCGAGCAATTTCGTCTACCAATTGTTCAGAACAATGCCGATTTTCAATTGCTAAGTACTGTTTTGAGGTGCACATTGCCCTGTATTGTATTGTCGAAATCGAATGCAACAGTAGCTTTCGATTAAAGCCAGTTTTATTAGTTTTAAGCGCTGGGGTCGTCAGCTTTACCACTACCATGGTATTGCTGACCAATGGTAGATTGCCCAGCAATAAAGCTGCTTGCCCAAGCGTAATGGCGGAGTTGGTTATCTATTCATAGGTTTGGAATCTTTACTATGGTTGACAACTCAGGTATCATGTCTGGAGTGTGTTCAAGTCTGTCTAACGCTCATTTATCACTCTGAAGTGTGTCCGTGTGTGTTCACGTCTGTGTCTGTGTGTGTGTGTGTGTGTGTTAATTAGGGTTGGTCAAGCAACTGTTTTCCAAATTCACTCGGCTCGGTGAAAAAATTGTTAGGGAGCTTAGATAACGCCTAAAACCAAAATTTGCTCATTTTGAAACAGTAGACACAAAGTCATTAATATTTTAAATTTCAACAATTTTATGGAATAATTTTATCTACCATGAAAAATTTATTCGGTGATTTTATTTCAAAATATGTGCACTGAATAAAACACACGAGACCAAATACATATATTCATGTATGCTCTCTATTTGCGAGATATATCCAATTGGAGCATATTCAGGTGCTGTGGGGTTGTGATTTCAATATTGTAAATTACTAGAATTCGCACATGTTCTATTTCTGATAATTACTTTTCAAGCATGAAAAGACGACTCAGGAATAGTTGATTCTTGGCCAGTTAAGTCAGCATATACAATTTATACATACGCGCTCATGTAATATTATTATGTTTACCATTCGTATCGAAATTGCGGATTTGGATCGTTATTATTGGTCTCAATCAATCAATCGACAGATTATATTTTCATCTGCCCAAGACGCACACACAATATACAATGCGATATACAAGACACACAATGCTTGCTTTCGCGAGCAGTCCATCATCTCATGCAGCCTTTTCAAAACATCTCTCCTGATCATCTTCGTGTGATCTGTGATTTGTTTGCGCGTCACATAGCCATTTTTGATGTTGAGTTGTTTCTTTGTTAACAATATCCAGTTCTTGATTGTCACATATGCTGTTGTTACTTTGTGCGGTTCGTAGTAGGCGTAGTAGATTTCTTCTATGGTAGCGTTGAAGTCCATTCTTACGAGTCCTTTGACATCGGGACCAACGATATAAAAATTCTTTTGTAAGCAGTGCATTTTGTATATATACGCTTCATTGTATCCTCGTCGCCGCTGCAGAGTTGGTATTTGTTTTTCTGCAGTATGTTTGCAATATAAGATCCTGTTGGATTTTTCTTTTTATGCACCTGTGAGAAATGCTTCATTTGTGATTCTGTATGTCAGTACTCTATCGTTATTACTGAAGCATGATTTTACGTCTGGCTTTGTTAGCAGTATTTCCTCCCAGATCGTAGTCTTGGTTGGGTGGAATCGTTGACAAGAATTTCGTAATTCGTATACTTCCTTTTACGTGATTTCCGTCGGGTCTCTGCATTTGACTTGTGTCTTGCACAGGGTTTTGATCTCCTTCTTGGAGTTTGTTATGGTAAGAGTTTTTTACCTACCTTTTCGACTTCAATGCCCAAGTTATAGATTGCTTCTTGATGCCGTAACTGTGTTGGTCCATCAGGTTTTGCATTCTTCCGTTCCTGGTTTTGATCTGAATAGGCCGCATCGACCAGAAGATAATTAGAAGGGCCTCTTTCCACGCTCAATCCCTAGCCTGCCAGAGCCAGTTGGTGGCAGACTTGGGTTACTGGTATCTGAATAGAGTATTAATTCTGATGATTCGAGTCGAGAGCTGAAATTATACGCTACTTGTCACTAAGCGTGACTTTATCAATCTAAATTATAGTTTTCTATGTTGTTCTTGAGTAGGGCGCTGCATTCCTTTGTCTCATGGTAATTCTTGTTGCGTTTTTCACAGTTTATGTCTTCGATCTAAGTCAGGCATTCCTTGATTTGTTCAGTCGTTTTTATCATACAGGTGTATCAGGCATGTTTTCTTTGTAGAAATCCTCCCCAAATATTTGTATGTCCATTTTATAGCTTTGTGTTCTTCCGGTATACTCTTGTCATGTTTGTTACTGTCCCAAGCCTATGACTATTCATCTCGTCCATCATCAGTCGGGATCCCTTGGTCCATTATGTGAGTTGCGGGAAATCTTGGGAGTTCCTTCTTTTACGGTGGTAAAGTTTCGACAGTGGTTTTCCTTCTTGCTGCATAAAATGGATGCGAATATATCTTGTAGAGCTGGACGTGATTTCTTTATGGCATTTTGATCAATTTCCAATTAATGGCAGCTGGAAGCATGTGAAGAATACGGCATTCTTGGATGCAAGTTTTTTTTATTTTATATCTGTTCACCCGGGGCACTTGGAACTGCTCTCCGTTATCTCCTTTCTTTTATGGCATTAAGGTTTCGACAGTGGTTTCCCTTCTTGCTGCATAAAATGGACGCGAATATCTCTTGTTTAGCTGGACTTTTGGCTTTATGCCATTTTGATCACTTTCCAATTTCCAAATCATGGCATCTACAAGCAAGTAAATAAGACGGCATCCTTGGATCTGAGGTTGCGTATTGTATAGCTGTTTCATCTGGGCACTTTGAACTGCGCCCTCTTTCCCAGTTGATCACTTGGCCCCCGAGAGTCAATTCAATGATCCCCTCTTCGATCAAAAAGGACTGTAAAGAAGAGGATGTGCGAGTGTATGTATCATTGGGCCAGAAATTGGCGGTCGCCGTGAATGCCTTGAAGAGTCATGTCGTCGTACTTCAGCGTGTTGAAATTTCAAGAGTGGTTTCCATTCTTGCTGCATAATGTGGACGCGAATATCTTGCGGAGCTGGACCTGATTTCTTTCTGGCATTTCAAACGATTTCCGAATTATAGCAACAGGAAGCATGCAAAAAGGACGGCCTTTTTGGATGACAGGTTTTTATTTCATAAGTGTTCCCTTGGGGCACTTGAAACTGTGACCTCTTTTCCAGTTTTATCACTTGGCCGCCAGGGGTCAACTGAGCGACCCCCTCTTCGATCAAAAAGGACTGTAAAAAAGATGTTGTACAAGTGTACGTACCATTGGATTATCCCAGAAATTGGCGTACGCCGTGGATGCCACGAGGAGTCATGTTGTCGTACTTCAGCGTGTGGAAATCTTGAGAGTGGTTTCCATTCTTGCTGGATAAAGTGGATGCGAAAATCTTGTGGAGCTGGACCTGATTTCTTTCTGGCATTTCAAACGGTTTCCG
>ATSW01043911.1:0-13714 GCA_000444245.1 Botryllus schlosseri
TTGACGAAGTGCTGTTACGGCCCTCCCTCTTACTTATTGTCTTTATTACATTCCTCACAATATGAAGTTGGGGGGCGCTGGAGCACGGTAATTTTTGAAAGGGGGCGCTGGACGAAAAAAGGTTAAGAACCACTGATCTATATAAACAGCAATATGTTTATGTGAGTGGGCTATTGGCCATTTGGCAATAATCGAAAACGATCAAACTTTTTGAAATGTAATATTTCAAGCATTTAGAACAGGGGTGGGCAAACTACGGCCCGCGGGCCGCATGCGGCCCGCAACGCCGTTCTGTGCGGCCCGCGAGAGTCTAAAGAAACTTATTGAAAATATTGATCAAATGCGTACTAAAAATCGAATTAATGCATAAGCTTTTCCTTAGTATATTTCACCATGGTAAATCTAAGGAAGTGGGTCTCAGCCTCGGGGCCGCGTGCCCCTTGGGGTCATGAAAACATCTGAAATTGGATCGCAAAGCTGAACTCAACTGAAAATTTTTTCGCGCTTCGCGCGATTTCTTCCAATTCCTGGTTAGTGCTCTGTATTTAGTATGAATTTCATATTTAAAAATTTCTCATCAATAGTCGTAACCTTCCATGCCACCAAACAATCCGTTAGGTTTGCTATAGCATACTGATTGCGTTTTGTGATATGACGATAAGGGGGCGGGAAATCTACACATATAGTAGAAGCGTGTTTGAAGCTAAGATGGTTATGATGCTGTCAGCATTGTGTGTCCTGGAACTGAACCCAAAGCGGAATTAGTAAATCTATGAACTGATCACTTCTCACAGATTTAAATTTCAATCCTGTTCTAACAATCGGGACAACTGACTTTCATCTCTATAGTTTTGACAAATTGGTTATTGAGGTCGACCAGCCTATGAAATCTCGCAATTGTTTCTGGTGCGTGTACGATATCATCATAGCAATATGTTTGGTTTGTTTCAAATAAGCATATATATTATCTCCCTGTCCTCACTATATAATCAATTACCAGCAATATGCCGTTTTGGTCTATGGTCCCAATTTTATGTAGTGCGGCCCGCGAATGGATTCAGATGTTGAATGCGGCCCGCGAGCTCAAAAGTTTGCCCACCCCTGATTTAGAAATATAATAATGATATGTTTTCTCCGATATCTGAAACCAGGTCGAGGGCACACCTTGCGGGCTGCGAGTTGGTGATCCCTGATCTACCGGTAGATCGCAACCACCGTATTGAGCATCCCTGCCTTGAGCAAAATCACAAAAGGCACAGCATACCACCGACAAGCGGAGTTAATTTTGAGTTTTTCGTTGATAACTCTCGGATTATCCTTGATTGGTGGATAATCCGAGAATTATCAACGAAAAAATTGAATAACTCCGTTTCTACTGGTTGGAATTGAGTCTAATTTATATTGCATCGTCTTTGTTTTAAATTTTGCCTTATAAATTAATTTTTTTTATTGGATCTGCGGAGTTTTATACTTGTTAGAATTGAACCAAATTTGGTGTGCAGCGTTTTTTAGGGCAACCTGACAATTTAATCAATGAATGATTGGAATCCAGGAAAAAAGTTATTTTTGAATAGCCCTATTGTTCAGTGAAAGAAAGTAGAAAGACAATTTAACGTCATTTTTCCCTGTCGCCTGCTCACACCAGTCAGACGGGCAGCTGATACACCGTATGTCTGCCACTACACCGGATTTCAAACCGGGATTTTGGTTACGTAATAATTATAGTGCGAAAATATGAATTCCCGACGGCTTGTGAGAGACAAAGTTATTGTCAAAGCTACGATTAATGGTGCGTCGTAAGTCAAACAAGTTTTTACAACTACGTCGCAACTATACAAAAGATAGGGAGACACTGCCCTTGAATTTCCAATTAGGTTTATTTGAATTATCCACGTCAGAAAAATTAACAACAATTTACGATTTTCATCGGCACTAATCCAAATTTTCATCTTCGCCAGTCGCACCAGCTTCGTCATTCGCACTGCAAATTTTTTCATTCGCACAAGTGTGTACTATCCCACAGATGGAAAAGCACTGGACCAGAGGATCCGGTTCAGGAGCCGGAGTATGAGGTTGTGTGTTGTAATCAGGACCGAAACCACAATTTTTCAGCCCCCCTTGTCCAAATATACACACTGATCTTGGGCCCACCATAGGGTAATCGATGCAACTACTGGAGTGCTACTTATACTATATGTTTTCTGGACCAGCTTAACATTTGAAAAGATGATTACTCAGCGCCTTTGGCCAAGTTTATTCGTAGCCTTTTTTGGAAGCTGATCACGTTTAACATCTTCAAGAACCCCAGAATAAAGGCATACGAGAAACGACCTCCTGGTTTAGAACCACTATGTTTGACTAAAGCAGGGGTGTCAAACTCAAATTGCGTCGCGGGCCGGATCAGTCAACTGATTGCGCGTGCGCGCACTGTTGACAAAGTCTGCGCGCACAGCAAAGTCTGTGCCGCGCACAATAACAATCCACCAGTAGTTCGAAAAAAATCAGCACTATATCTTGTTTTGTATAAAACGCATTAAAATGTGGGTCCGACGCAGCGAACGTCAGAGCTTCGTAAAATTCATGGTAATCGGGTGTCGAGTCAAAGTAATGACCTATTTTTTAGTCAAATAATTGTCCTGTGTTTCTGATCTCAAAATGTTACGCACTGTTGTCTAAGTGACCGAACATTGAGTTGGTGAGTGCGCGCAGACTCGTAAAAAATTAAAGGAAACATTGCTAGCGTCTTTGCTTTTCACTTGAATACTTTATTATCAAGCATATATTAGGGTTGCCATACGTCTGTAATTTCCAGGACATGTCCGGAAATTCTCTGTTCAAATTGCGTTCGGGAGGAAGTTCTAAAATGTGCCTAAATGTCTGGAATTTTGAAGACTTGAAATAGGATCAATTTTTTTTCGTAAATCAACATCAACGATATTCTTTTTTGGGCAGATTTATGCCACTTGGAGTTTTCTTCGCGCTGCGCACGATTTAATGTCACATTTATTGATTTAAATATGTATACAACCGCCCTCGCAAAACATGCAATCAAAATTAATAAAAATAACCATCATTCACCGAAATAAGTCTAATTGTAATCGCAATTATAGGAGAACGGTATATTCCTAGAGTCGGAAGGCCATTTAAATGCTTTAGTCAAAGATAGTGGTTCTTAACCTGGGGGTCGTTTGCCTTTATTCTGGGGTTCGCGAAGATGTTGAACGTAATCAGCTTCCAAAATAGACCGTGAGTAAGTCTTGGCAAAGATGCTGACCGTTTTTCAGTAATCAGCTTAGCAAATTGTGAGCTGGGACACAGAACATTTTCAAATTGGAAATGGAGTCGCGAACATAAAAGTTTAAAAACCATCGTATGTGCAACCTACTGGTGCGGACCGTCATTTAGGCTCATAAATAGTCTTATCCGTCTGACACGACATGACTTTACGATGTAGCCTATAATTACGTTCCCTGCATTTTCGAAGTCATAATCCTCCACCAGCTCTACCGCTAACTATGTTCAATTGTTCATGTGGGGGGAGAGAGGATCGAAATATTACAGTAATATATGAAAGGATCCATATTTAAGACAGATTTCATTCACAAATTTAACGACCAGATGCATATAGAAACCAAATGTATATAGTAAGCCCTCCAGAATTTATGTCGATTACCATATGGTGGGCTCAAGATCAGTGTTTATATATGGATGTGGGCTTAAAAGCTTTGTTTCGGTCCAGGCTACAACACACAGCCACATAAATGCACCGACGTAACATTATAGCGGCTCCTGATACGGATCGTGTCCACCTCTGGTGGATAGTAGTGCGGAGCGGATCGACAAATTCTCTGGTCCTGCTCCGATCCGGTTTGCCAATTCTCTGGTCCGGCTCTGGCCGTATCAGGAAAAAAGTACTGATCCGGCTCCGATCCGGCTCCGGCCAAAAATGAAAAAGTCCTGCCGGAAATCCGGCCCAACACGGTACAGTGGTTCGGAGAATTTAAAAATATGGCTCGTTTCTTTTCGCACTGGCTTGGCGGTTACTTGCGTGTTGTTGGATGGTAGTTATTTAGTTACAAACGTCATGCTTATCCATATAGATTCTGGCCTTATCAAAAAAGTACTGATCCGGCTACGATCCGGTCCGGCCAAAATTGAAAAAATCCTGCTGGATATCCAATCCGGCTCCGGTCCATGCTCCGCACTAGTAGATAAGCGAAGCTGTAGTAGTGTGACGTCATATTGACGGACAATGTGTCATACCTCATTTTAAAATCCGCTAGTGAGCGCTAAAGAGTGTCCGGAATATGCCTCGCCAAAATATGGTAACCCTATCATATATGGATAGAATACACGGATCATAGAGGTTCTATTTCAGCAAGTCGCAACACCTTTATTCACCAACAAGTGTATTGGCCAACTAAGATGATTGTCCAGTTGAATAAATACTTAAGAACCGATAAAACGGTGGCGCTAACGACGATATAGGTTGGGATATTTTTATGCTACCTTTCCTGTAGTTGTAATCTGCAGCTAACCCCGCGTATGCGTTCTGAGGAACATAGGATATTTAACTGTAAACGCGGGCGTGGGAATTTGGGTTATTGTTATTAAATCACAAGACGGGTTTCTCTTCCCAAGTCCCGGGACCTATTGGACTGGAAGTGACACAGCAGTTCGATCATAGATATTTGAATTATATATTTGCGTGACTAATATATTTTCCATGTAGATCAGTGGTTCCCAAATGGTGGAGAATTTCGGGATTTCTGGTGGGGAATGGACTCACTTTTGAAAAACCCTTTACAGTTGCTCAACATGCATTCAACGGAGATCGTGGACTCGGTAATTGATAGCACAACCGGACTCGTTACAAATGAAATTACATATTTATATTATTTCAAGTTCTTTTTGTAGGGTGCGAAAGTGTAGTTTACGGCGGCTTATATATATATATCACTCGCATGAGTTCGTCAACACCAGCAGGAACTTTTTCTGACCCATGTATTATTCGGCATTTACGGATGTAAATTGATGCTACCCCGCAACATTTGGAAAATTTTCAAACCCCTCCTATTTTTCTGTTGGCTGTGCGCCGGGGTAGATACACATATTTACGGAGGTGCGTTTACGGTTACCAGTTCACTGTTGTTTAGGGTTACCATATTTTGGGATCGGGAAAGGAGGACATCTTTTCAAAATGTTCAGACTTGGAATACTGGACTATAATTCAGAAAAAATGGTGAATAAGGTCGTCACTTTCGTTCGAACCACGAATTTCCTATTTAGAGTCATTTATGCCCATTTTCACAAGAATCTACCCTCTATCTTACCGTAAAAGCTGTAAAGGAGGACGAATGTCCAAAAAGGAGGACATTTAGGCCAAAGAGGAGGTATGGTAACCCTACTGTTGTGTTGATTTTATTGTGTGCTGATCAATTCCGGGGATCTTAAACAATCTCTAATAGCACGTAGGTAAGGTATACTACTTACTAAGCAAATTCTTGCAAAATGTTATTGGAGGAAGCTCTTTAAAGGGTGGATATGGATATAGAGATTTTAGGTGGGGAATGAAGGCTCGGAATAATTCGTAAGCGGGGAATTAGGATAAAAAGGTTGGGAACCACTGATGTAGATTGTGTAGAACGGTTCCGTATCGGCTGGTGGTTATAATGGTTATAATGTGGCACATGAACATGCTTGGCGTTTGCTGTCTTGAGAAAATATTTAATGAGAGTATTTCCTGCAAAAAATCTCAACATTTGTTACAAATGTGCTGGATAATACAAAAACTTTTTATTCTACTCAGAATAACTTCGCGGGCCGGATGAAATCGTCTGGCGGGCCGGACGCGGCCCGCGAGCTGGATGTTTGACACCTCGGGACTAAAGCATTTAAACGGCCTCTTCTCATATATAATTGCGATTTATCATTATACATATTTCAGTATAATGAAGGTTATTTATATCTATTTTTGATTGCAAATTTTCAGTGGGCGGTGGTCTCCATATTAAAATTAATATGTGATACGAAATCGCAAGCAGCGCGACGAAAAATCTCTCGTAGCATAAATCTGCCCAAAATATCATTGTTTATTTATGTTGATTTACGAAAATAATTATGAGCCTACTTCAAGCCTCCGAAATTCCTGACATTTAGGCATATTTAAGAATTTCCTCCCGGACGCAGTTTGAACAGTGAAATGCCGGAGATGTCCGCGAAAATCCGGCCGTATGGCAACCCTAGTTTAGAACCACTAAATTAGGGATAAGTACCCATGTTAGGGTTGCCTTTAAAACAAATGGTTGTTCAAAACACTTTGTTTAAATCATGCTTTAAATAGTATTTTAAACATAGCCCGTTTAAAATTTTTTTTTCAACTTATATAATTATGCCATAATTGTGTAAATACTTTCCATAAACATCCAATAGAGCCACCCGATACAGCCGACGTATACGATATCGGATGGTTAGAACCCTCGAAATAGTCGGCTCAACAACAATAGTACGTAGATATAGATCATTGGTACGGAATTAATGTTCTGATGATGAAAACCACCGACCGCCAAAATGTTGCAAGACCATTTAGTCCTGGTTAAATATATTTTTGGTCCGTGTATGACAGGGGATGGAAGCCTGTTTCGTCAAAAGAGCTATATTTATCCACTATGACGTCAAATTGGATATGCGTGACGTCATGGATTCGAAAAATTAAATAAAAATACATGTTCTAAACAAAGGATCTGTTTTAAACGTGTTTGTTTTAAATTGATATTTGTTATAAACACAATCCTAACCTCAGTAAACAAATTTCAACATGGATACCCGGAATGACTTGTCGAGAATAGCAAATCCGCGAAATGACTAGTCCGAATGTCCGAAACGGCAGACGCCAGAAATGTCTTGCAGCAGTCGTCATCCAGCGACGATGACCATAGATATTCTATCTGCACTTAGATAAAGTCTAGTTTGGTAGGAAGAGTCACCAATACCATTTGCAAACAAGTCGCTATAATCTCTACAATCTGTGAAATAATCGTCGAGCCCTTTTATCCTGTGTTTCATGAAGATGTCATGTGTAGAGTGTAATGAAGAGTATATAGGCCTGATGCGGAATCGTACAATGCAAATTAACACTCCATATCCAACTACAATGGTGGGACTACGACTATGCGGTATTGAAATTAGTTATGCGAGGTAGCATTTTCGGCCCTTATTCTCCACTCGTTTATGAACGAAATCGCGACTCCAACTACTACTCCAAACTCTACCTGCAGTACTTTTGTTAAATGGGTATAGTCTTAGAGAATTTCCTACGACTCTTGATCGAGTAAATTAATGACTCTGACTCTGCTTCGGGACAGCTCCAAATCGCCACCGTAACCCCGGCTCCAGGCCCCAGCAAATTGAATACAATTGAATACTATATTCCATTGCATATTCTCCACGAAGCTCTCTGAACTGAAATAGAAATCTTCACCGACCTAAAACCTCGTTTTCAGAATCCGAATAGTCACCCTATTTTCTATATTGTATAGGGTGGAATCGGGAAACTGGGAAATTAGGACACTTTTATCGAAACATAGAAGTTAGCTTACCCAAATTTAAAACAGCTGATTTTGAAATATTTACTGGAAATCTTGCAGCGTTGAGAAAAAAGGTCAACACTTTAACTCTTCTCCGTAATGACGCGCTCGATCCCCCGTATTACCATTAGTCTAGCTGTCAGTGCTGTAAAGAGGACGAATTTCCAAAAAGGAGGATAATTAGGCGTCCTCGGGACATTTTCGATTTCCTGAAAACAGTGGACAAATCCTGCTAAAGGAGGACATATGGTAACCCTACTATTTCCCAGAATTTCTAGGCCCTTAATATCACATTACCAGGCCGAAAATTACTATTTGACTTATCAAAATGGTGATTTGTGCGACCGAACATCAATTTGTTGCCTTTCCGTAAACCGATCGAGGATGGAACACGACTAGGAACATTGGATTGGACGTCATGATACATTTTCTTGACTGTGAATATTAATTATACCTAGCTGATGTTGCTTACTTCTATAGCATTTTAACATAATGCACACAGGTGAATGCGATAACACCAGAACAACACTTGATTAAAAGCAATTGCTAATTAAATACTCTGTGTCTACACAAGCAATCGACACCAAATCTAAATCTAGTCACTATAGGCTATTTACGCGCAGACGAGATCCGAGGTCTATAGAAATGTTAGAGATCAATATACCTCATTGTGAATTTCGGGCTACGATTGCAGGACTATTTCCCAGTACAGTGACCGAAGCTTGATATAATTGCAGACCGATACTGACGAATTTCCGTGGATAATGTGCCAATGAATTATTATCGTCGGTCCAATGCCAAACTTGTGTGGCGGAAGCAGGCTGAGTAACGCCGAGCGTCCATCCATCATATAGGGTTGTCATACGTTAAGATTTCCTCCGACATGAGCGGATTATTAGTAGGACTGCTGGTGACAATGATTCGGGTAGCCGATTCCGAATCGAGTGCGAAATGTAACGAGGCTAGTCCAGTACTGAAATTATACCATTCCCCTTCCACTAATAATTCCTATGTTTTTTTTTTACCAATGTGGAAGCCTTGGAACCAGAATTGATCGTATCACACCATCCGAACCATACAGTACTCGTGAAGCCGTGATCAATCAACAGCATTGCCAGTTTTGTCACAAAGGCCAATGAAGTAGGTATAAGTCGAAAAATACCAGATTACCTTTGTGGTGTAGAAATGGCATTAATTTCCTAGTAGTCGTATTTGAAATTTTCACGTCACCCATACTCTTATGACGTCATATTGACAGATATTCAGCAGGTACTCGATTTTGCCCAGCCCTGGATAGGTGTTCAAATGTCTATCCGGGATTTCCGCTTACCAGTGCGGGATTCTCAAAAATTATATTGTACTCCAGGCTTTTGCAATCCTCCTCTGTATTCTATAGGTCGCGATCGCGCTAACATTTATAGCCCATAGCCTATAGCAGCGGCTCTTTGCCGGATATTTATTTTTTACTGAATTGATCAATATTGCAGCAACTTGTTAGTTAATTTTCATCACGACCTGAATAATTATTCTCGTGACCGTATAAACATGTCATTGAGAGGTAAAGACAATGCCGTCTTCAGGGTTAGGGGCTCGGACCCCCTTTTGAAAACCCCCAAATTTATGTTACTGTCGCGCCGGCGACTAATATCACTGGCGAATTCGATGTAC
Source organism: Botryllus schlosseri (assembly GCA_000444245.1). NCBI lineage: Eukaryota > Metazoa > Chordata > Ascidiacea > Stolidobranchia > Styelidae > Botryllus > Botryllus schlosseri. Next base: position 9,255 of record ATSW01043911.1, read on the forward strand.
CCGACTCGCATTCTTGGCTTGCACGATTCGTTGATTGATCAAAGAGAATATAGTAGACATGGCGATGCCCATATGACAACGCAGTTTTCAAATAAATACGCAATGTCTACCTGATTTACGGCGCGAAATGAACTGCCGTGGAAATGACATTCACAATTACAAACTCGAATTACAAACAACGCCATAGCTATCCACGTTCTTGATTGGTAAGTCGCTATATACGTAGTACCGGCGATAAAATGTAGGCGTGCAGCGCAACGTTATATGTTCCCGCCGAATACTTTGGGAATTGAGAAGTCGATCAGTATTTAGATTTTCGGAATCAGTGCAACGGTTACATTCAATTAATATCAGTTATTACAAATTCTAAGCTATTTACGATGAATTGCGGTATCAATGGTGAAGCTTGGCCCGTCTGTGCCTTACCTCTCGTTTACAGCTTTATTTTCGAAAAATAAGTACGCAAATCGCCTAATTTTGGGAGGAAAATGTTCAAGATTCAGTCATTCATGAACATCGATAGAAAATACCAATAGCAATTGAAAGTTTCACAATTTTCGTTTACTCCTCCTGGCGACGGGTGATGAACTGCCTCACATGCCTATCCCCTGACCCCACGTAACATATGTTTTGTATCACACCTTACATTGGGACTATATCCGGCTGTAGTGATCATGTTTAGCTCCACTAACGCATGTGATCATGGGTCCTCGCATTTAAAAGGAGCATCACGACGACGCTACGTTCTCGTAACTCAAGTTTCGCATGCTCGAATAAGGTTATACCAGCATGATTAGTACGAGTTGTAGAAGAATGGAAGAAAATTGAGCCAATTTGCGGTGCCAAAAACATAAGCGGCGACAAGACCTTTATCTAAAAATGACCGATGCTGGATGGCCAAACCTTTCGAGATGGTTTGGATATGCTCCTTTGTCGGCACGGATTAGTCCCGTTCTTGCAATCTGAGTGGACAGTAGTACAACTGCGACACGCAGAAGAATTTAATTCGCGCTAATCTGAAATCGCGTGCGTCAGACATGTTTCGTAGAGTTGTGTTGGGTAGAATTGTGGTGTGCGCGTTCTGTATGTCATACATGCCCGTAAAATCGTAGCATACAACGGTAATATTATAAGTGAATTTCTTTTCATAGGTGAGGCTCTGGTCGCGAGATGCCACAAAAACTCAGATTTTGGTGGTAGTCTAAAAGCAGCTTTACCGTTATTAAACTGTAATGAATTCTCAAGTAAGATTGGGCTTAAGAGTAGAACACACAGTATCGTGAGTTTATTTGCTCTTCCCATATACTCTCGAGACAGAAGTTGGAGAAACGTACCATAAGGTAGCGAGCTCTACTCACCTTGATCGTTTTGCACCTTATGTTCCAAGACATAAGGCAAAGCCTCAACAAAAACATGTGGGGGTTTTTCGCCTTTCGACAAACTGGAGCTTCCGGGACCTTTGTGTTAGATCTCAAAAACGAGCATTTTTCACTCGCGAGAAATACGCTGTATTTTAGATAGGAGTGGGGAACAGATTTTAAGACCTGGCCATCCAAGCAATAGTAGACGTTCTTGTACAAAACCCAACTACATTGTTTGGCCGATAAGGGTTCTAGTGAAATAGTTGAAAGCAAAACTAGCGAAAAAAGTTGCCTTCTTAATGAGACACTTGATAGCTTAAGCTACATAGTAGCCAATTTGTTGCGCACATGAACAAAATGTTGTTAAGTATCTTCATCTTCTTTTTGTATAACAATTTTCGATTAGTTTGTGCCAATGAAATTTAATTTACAAAAAAAGTGCGAATGGAGCACAAAAAGGTTGAAAAGCACTGCTTATAGAATACGTTTATCGCGAGGACTGTATGATCAGTAGGGCAAGTTTTTGTTGCAGTTAAATCCGAGGAAAGTTGCATTTATTTTTGAAAAAAGTTGCAGAAGTTGCATTTTGACCACATTTTGCTCGGTTGACTAAAAATAATAAAAAAAAGGTCAATTTTCCGGCTCAGCTCCCGAAATACCCGTAAAAGCGTTACTTCGGTGCTGATTTACGGTGTTTCAGTCAAATTTGGCCGTGTATTTCACCAAAATCGAAAATACTTTCATGAAAAATCGAAAACGTCGCATGAAAAAAATGGACAAAAGTTGCAAAAAGTTGCACTATAAGATTTATAAGATTCCTTCAAACAGCTTAAAATAGCATTCTACATATCTTACGAGTATTTAGGAAGCTACCGGAAGCTGTAAAAAAAAGTTGCAAAAGTTGCAAAAACTTGCCCTAATGATCAGACAGACACTATACTAATACAGAACGTCACTATACATCGCTGAATCTTCTTCCATCCTACTTGATGTCTGAAATCCGCAAAGCTTATATCCGACTTCTAATCAAATAGATTGTCATCTGAGGATGCTGTCGTGCCAGCGAAGTTGCTACATTCATAGTGTAAACTGAAAGTGTTCCATACTTATCCGTGGGTAGTTTATCATACACCTTATTGGTAGTGATGTTTCTACTCATTTTTTACAAATATATTTTGCCTGGTATTGGGATTGATTGGCGAAAGACACAAGCGTCGCAAGAGATCGCCCAAATTGCACAGAATGTCTCATTGCCAGGGGAATTGAACAATTCAAACATTGCATTAACATCAGGGAGATATCCCTGATTAACATAAACAAACGAATGCCGTAGCATCATCCGCTTTTGCTGGATATTTGGATACGCGCAAGTCTTGTGCTCAATGACTCACATACAGTATTGGACAGTGCAGTTCAACGGCTGGCTGCATAGAATAAATTAGCTTCCAGATGCAAGTAACATCACACAAACACTTACGCCTAATATTTAAGCTTCGAGACCCTACAGCAGTCTCATTAGTCTTTTAAGTACTTCGCATTCGACCGCGTTCTATGCCAGTCAGCGACGATGACGAGAGAATTCGTATTGTAGACGCAATCAATTCAATTCAATTCAATTCAATTTATTGCTACAATTTTCATCGTTTCAATACACCACAAGATTACGATACAATGAAAGATAGGAAGGCGTCGAAACGACTCCGGAGTAGTCTTCGAAATCAGACACCCACCTGGCCTAGGCGATGTAAAAAAAGGAGGCATGTACGTACACTAGCATGTACAAAAATTGTACCCAGGCAGATTGCCTGGCCGCCGGCAGAAGTAATTTTACGTTGCAGATTGATTGTCAAGCTCTGTAATAAAGCATCACCAATACGAAGACCGGAACGTTGAACAGGGCTGCTCCGCTGAGTACCGGGCTGCTCCGCTGAGTACCGGTATAGAGTTCGAATGTATATAAAACAGCTGGATGGCTCGCTATAATTCAACCCACAAGGTTTGAAGAGTATTTTCGCTGTTAAGAAACCCATATCAGCTGCATGTGCCCGATAGCAAGGCTGTGCCAGAGCAGAAGCAGAAGTAACGCCCTAAAATCCACTCAATTACAAGTATTAATTTCCAAGACGTGTAAAAACTTCAAGTGGTGGTGGAAAACGAAAATTTGAAAATTACCAAATCGCATAACTTCAGAAACCTATATCGAAGGTGGCCATCTTCGCGATTTCAGGCTGTATCTTCACGCCTAACTCAGTGGCAAATGCCGCTATTCCACAATAATATTCAGTTACCGTGATACCGGGGCTATTTCGCCCATTCGTCATGAGAATTCCACTAATAAACGTGATGCAAATATATAATACAAAACTACTTCCTCTTTATGAAATACCAAGTCTAAGAAGAAAATAATAATTGAATAAAGAACTGTTCTGTTCAGTGCAAATGCAAATATGTCCAATGTCCATTTGTCCAAATTCATTTCCACTTGAGTAAGCAGTTCAAGTAGGCAAAAACCTACGTGAGTACTCCGTAGAAAGCAGAAGTGCTTTGTTACCGACTACAAACCTCTGTCGACATTCGCAGATTTAAAATTACTAACGCGATTGGCGCCTGACACAAAACAGTCCTTCGATACCGGCAAATTGTGAAAGGTGCTGTCGGGGCCTATACGATAACTTATCTCGAGTTATCGTAGGCCCCGGTACTGTTCAGTGTAGTTCTTATGTATAGGTTATAGCGTGTAAATGACCATTGTACTCGAAAAAACACCATCAATACCACAGGAACAAATATAGCATGGATCCGAAAGCCAAACATATAGTTTCCAGAGTTCTTCTTCAGCTAAATAGTATACAGCAAAAAGGTGATATCTATATGTAGAGGTATAATACCACGATTTGACACGTTTTTTTCTCCCACGACGGCACATTGAACATCGTGGCAGCAGAAGATTGGTAGTAACAAGCGTTATCCATGTAAATCAGTGGTTCTTAACCTTTTTTCGTCCAGCGCCCCCTTTCAAAAATTACCGTGCTCCAGCGCCCCCCAACTTCATATTGTGAGGAATGTAACTGAGACTGCCAAGGCACACAGGCTGTCTCC
>ATSW01043976.1:0-12264 GCA_000444245.1 Botryllus schlosseri
TTCCACCATAATGTATTCGTCACCTCATAGTGGTCGATCAGTTCTTTCTTGTCGTTGGCCTGATATGGCATGTGGGCTTTGTGTAGGTCTCTGCGGGCTGCGTTCCACGCATTTACGTCTCCTAGAGCCTCGATGCATTTGCCGATGCCTTGTATTATGTTCGTTGCCGCGTCGACAAACCGGCGACTCTCCTAAGGAATCGAAAAGGTGACGTTTGGTATGCGGTTGGCACTTGTTTCTGATTGGCATCAGGGCATTAACTGAAGTTCAATTCGGATCTAGTAATAGTTAAATATCCTGTGATTAACACGATTATCTTATCGTTCAAGAAAATGTACAGAACACACTTGCAACAATACAGGTGTGGATATCACGTTAACACAGTGCAGTATCGGCACATGTAAAGTAACAAACAATATTTCACAGATTATTGTCCCTGAGGAGAGTCAGCTACAAATGGTTCCCTTTTCTTTCAAATATGAATGCATTGTTCAATTGCATGTTCAAGTTCTGTTCCTCGAAAGAGTCTCTTGTTGGATTGATTAAAGCCAGCAACGCCAAGATAAGTCAGGAAGGAGTTGCTATATCTTGTGTCGATGTAAATACCATCAAGCGCCACAAAATTTATACTTTAGATATAGGCCTACCGAGTTAACTTATCTCCTCAGCATTTTCACAAAATTATGACAATTACTGTAACGGATCTTCTGTCTGATCTTACATCGATTAGCAGACGCACTCTTTATAAGAAGCGGGCTTTAATAAAGTGACGGGATGTGACACACGTGCAACTACATACTTCGACAAGAGGCTTCATGACATCTTCTTCTTCGCCGTAAACAAAATTCACGGAGGAACAGAGAGTAAGACTGTATCCGAGCGGGGTATCGAAGAAGAAACGCAAAACGTGCCGACCGGCGGGTAGAGTCAAGCACGCCGCTCTTGTACCTGGAAATTTACATAGGTTCGGATGCCGATTGAATAGGCGTACTCGATTTGTAATAGTCAGAAAGTATTCTGGAATAGAGTGATTTAAAAATTCAAAGCCGAGGGCCACAAAAAGATAACAATGTGACATCACGAGCCTATTGCGAAATCTGAGAATAGAAAAGTGCAAATTTTAAGTAGTCGAAAAACATGAGTTACCACGTGCACGTGCAAGTAGTACTACAGAGTACAGAGTACTCCAGAAGTGTAGAAATACTTTTTCACCGGCCACCTTAGAAGGACAAGGAATTGACGTCAACGCGGATCAATCTTTGAGTTATGACTAGGGCGATTTTTTTGGACATGTCAAAAAAAATCAAAATTTTGTCACAATTGTAGCGTTAGGTCAAAAAATTGTCAAATTTGTTGAAAAAGTCAAAATATTTTTGCAACTTACATTTGTTTGTATTGTAGATGTTTACACTGTTGGTGAACTCATCATTTGACATTTTATAGCTTGTAGCCTACCGTTGTAGACGGCCCATTGTCGGCTCATGGTGAATCATAAACGGTCAAATGAAATAGGTTGACATGGTGTTATGCTCAACGTACAGCAATATCCTTCAACTGAAGCAAGACTGCGTGGGTATTGGTTCTTATATCAAGAAGCACATGTTGAAAAATTGTGATGTAGAGAACATTGACAGAATGAAGCAACACGGTGTGTCACCAGCAGTGTACGCACAACTTGAGTGTTGCCAGCTAACAACTGCTGCTGTTGAACGTTCTTTCTCCATTCGTGGCAAGCTACTTAGTAAGGACAGACACTTTCTACCCAAGAATGTAGGAAAATATCTTTCGTTGTTGTACTGCAACAAATTTTAATCATTTCCACCATAATACGTGATGTATTTACTGAAATTCGTCATAGGTTCAGATTTCGTTAAATACAGCTTTTTCATGTAAAAATTTGTCAGTTTTCAAGTCAAAAAAGTTTTTTTTCAGGCCGAACTACTTCGTAAGGACAGACAGTTCCAACCAGAAATGAAGATAAATAGTAGGCCTACAATTCAAACATTATGTGCGAAAACACCTAATTTACACACATGAGGTCAAAATTTGGTCAAAATTCAGTATTTTAAGGTCAAAAAATGTCAAAATCCCGATTTTTTAGGTCAAAATTTTCCGTTTTTTAAGTAAAAAAATCGCTCTATGACATAACCGAACTGTTATTCGTAGTTTAGGATGGGATCTCGGGACTTTTCACTACCAGGATTGCCACTAAAAAAACTGTTCACACTGATTACAATCCATAGAAATGACGGCAGTTACATCCGATATTTTTATCCCCGACTTGTAGTTGACAAATATAAAAAATGAAAAGTAAAGCGACTACAGTAACGCATACCTGTTGTTCGAATTCGTAAATTCGGCTGTCCGACTACAAGGCTCTTCCACGAATACGGTTCCGCAATAAGAAGACCACTGGTGAGTGAGGAAGTCCCTGTGTCTTTGACGCTCACGACTGGAAAACGAAAGACAGTTAGCCGATGGGTTACGATTCAATTCCTGATACATACCTTCAGAAGCCCCGGTGACAGACTCCTTGTCTGACATTTTCTTATCCCGGTCTGTTTCGCTGCCGCTCCATCTCGGCAACACAGAGAAGGATACCACGATTTCCGACGGCTCAATGTTGTCGATGAATAGATATTTTGGCCCGCGTTCATCCTGGATGGAAAAAATGAATCGATTGTCATTTTGAAAATATACCAGAGAGTGGGTTGATACACCGCAGTTCTCATTGATAAATTACCATATTATAATATTAAATGCTAATCCGAATTAGCCAACTGATATATGTCATTTCATTTTCATCGCTTATCCTTTTCATGTTATCTTTTGTTACTTTTTTCAGTGTGCATGCCTCTCATTTACATGCTTTTAGATCAAGGTGGGTTTTTGATTGAAAAAATACGACAATTCTTTTCGAATCATTCCTATCTTTTCATTTTTGCAAATTTGTAGTGTTTGAAATGATAAAATTATTATTAAACGGAAAGTGAATTGAGCTGAGCTGAACATTATTCACAGAAGATTCACAATTAAAAACATCATAATAAATTTTAGCAGTTTAGGAGTTTCGTTGGATATTGTGAAATCATATCACTCAAAGTCAAGACCTGCGAGTAAAGTTGTAGAACAGCAACATATCACTGAACTATACGGATCATCAGTTAGGAGTGTAATATCAATGGTGATCTTGCTATAAGTAGAGGAAAGACTCAATATTTACCTCTTTAGGCCCGCTTGGTTTCAGATTCGTGCTCGAGCTCGAATGGTTGATATTAGCGGAACCCTTTTTACTGGAAGAACCTCCTCCGCTGGGCACTCCAGAAATCATAGAATGTTTGATCTCGGTAGTAGACAGATTGCACGCGTACGTGGCGGGCTTGTGAAATACGACCAGGGTCCTGTCGTAGAATGGAATGTAGGAAATAGATGTCGCCTCAAGACGAGACGAAATACTTACTGAAAAGATTTGCAAAAGTCTTCGAAATCCATCCATTGTGTTTTTTGGACTGCCACAAAGCTTGATTCGTCAACCTATAACAAAAAATTAAGGAAATTCAAATTTATAAACGATAATTTTCCAAGTCTATGGATAATAGAAAAGTTGCAGCTAGAAAGCAAGTCCTTTTTTAACAGAATGTCCGAACAATAAGGATCGGCATAAGCAGGGGTACAAAACAATGCAACACAATCAACGATTCTATTATTTTCATCAGCTCAAGAAACAAAATGAACGTTGCGATGCGGTACACAAGAACTAAGAGAGCCGCTGATAATGAAATAAGAAATCTGTATTTATATCAGCGAAAAACGTGTATCTTACCGCAGAAGGCTTCATTACTTCATTCGGGACCTCGTTTGTGACAGAAGGTGCGGCTTCCGTTTGGCCCGGGTCGTTTTGGCCAATCTGACTTTTTGAAGTCTCCCTTTCTTGGTCTGCGTCTAAGCATACCGGAATTGTGAATTGGCGAAAACAGCATTTAAGAGCAATGATGGCCGTTAAAAGAATGATGCAACATTGTTTTAGATCAAATTAGATCAGATTTGCAACCGAATATTCACCGGGTGAATCGCTGATCCAAGTCTAGCATATTTATATTAGCCCACGTATAAACTGATGAATTCACCATTGCCCTTGTTCAATTCAAGATATATACTAGCACATCCCGCTGTAATTTAGCTTTTGTCGAAGGAAAAATTATACTGTCTAATGAGATGTATTAACGATGTTATTTTCGACAAGCACATGAACCAAAGGTACAGTCAAAGTTTCAACCTGGTGCCTTCCCATTGGAGAGTATACGTTGAGCTCTGTAAACGCCATCTTCTTTCGGTCTAGGATAGAAAAAACATTGCACATTAAACTGATTTCGACTTTGAAACCAAATACCGGGACAGAATTTCAACTTACGGCTCCAACTTCACGTCGGTGTCTTCCTCGATGCCTTTCAAAGTAGTACCCGTCGACGGCCTCGACGCTTTCGGCGCGATCGGCGACGTTCGCGACTTCACGAAATTCGGATCCAAAGGCAACGGGCTGATGCGGTGATTAATAAAGGCGGAGCCGATTTCGAGCCACTGATCAGGCTTCTGGGGTCGCGAATGAGCTGAGAAAAATTGGTATTCTGGATCAAAAATAGGATGATCTGTATTTCGATAACGGGTTCGCATGTGCATTTATGATCAGGAATGAATACAAGAAAACGCATCGCTCTATCAAATATGCTGGACCTCCAGTGTGGAACAGCATCTCGCCGGCTATCCGACAGTCGTCGAGCATGTCCACATTCAAATTGAAATACAAGTAATTACTACTGAATCAATACTAATCAGCCCTCAATATTACCGGACCACAACCTGACATATCGACCTCGCCTTATGACACATGCAGCGGTCATTTTTGTCGCTTCCTCTTTAGTTATCCTTTTCTTAAATCAAGTGCGCATGCCTCTCATTTACATGCTGTAGGCCAACGTGGGTGTCTGATTAAAAGACTACTCCAACTGGTTTCAGCACCCTCTTATCTTTTCCTTATATCGCAATCATGTGGTGCATTGATTTGATAAAAAAATTTAATAAAGTGATGATGATGATGCATCTTGGACTTTATTGACAAGTGGCTGTTGACAGTTCAAATTAATTTCGTTTCATTAATAATGCTCCAGGTGTGGTTTGCACATTTAATATGTTAATACAGCCCGCTAGACTATTCCAGATTATGGTAAGAATCTCATTGAGAATTTGTTGCGCCAGCTCATTATTACATGTGGACAAATTCCAGTCAAATTCTTTTACTCGGGCTGATAAAGAAAGAAAAGAGCAAGAAATAGCTTCTAAAAGGACCGACGAAGAAAGATTAACACCGAAGAAGACTGTGACGTCGGGCACTAGGCCAAGGTGGATGCTAGTCTAAGAGACCCCAACTGGTCGATAGACATCCCATATCTGTTCACTACTTCGCATTGTGTGTCTCGTATATCGCATTGTACATTGTGTGTGTCTCTTGGGCAGATCAAAATATAATGAATATTAAAACGATTATTGGCGATTATTTAAAAGACAAGATAAGCAAGCCAAAGTCGCATTCAAAACCGAATGGCGAATTGTGACGCAAGAATGACAAATACAGACAAATATTAACGTTACAAAGCGAGAGAAACCCCACAGCAACATGAGCACCAATTTGCGGTACGGTAACCCACATTCGTAAGTTATAAACCGCCAGCGTAAACAACATCAACGATTCGACACCAATACAACTGGAAATTGCAGAGATTTCGGTATAGGTTATCCCAATTCTCAGTGACACACGGTATACTAGTCAGCGCTTGAGATTATCGCCCTACGATCTGACATATCGACCTTGCCCACCAACACAGACCATTTCATTTTCGCCACTTGTCATTTTACGTTATCTTTTGTTGCTTTTCATCAGTGTACATGGCTCTTCTTTAAATATTCTGGGCCAAAGTGGGGGTTTGATTGATAGACTTTACCAAGTAGTTTTGAAACGATGAAATTATAAATAAAATCGGATACCGAATACTGAGAAAATCAAAATCCACAACAGGCCATCACTGTTTCATCTAAGCTGTGCGCGTGCGCAATTGCGCAGTGCTGACACGGTCTGAAAATCTAAGCTGCAGCCAGAAAGCCGAAGTGATGACCTTTTTATTTAGTCAACACCACGGAATTAACTAGAAAAGTGGGTAATTCGCCAGTCAAATCAAAGTGATGACCATTTGTTTTTAGTCGTTACGCACTGTTGTCCAAGGGACCGCGTAGTGACTAGGTGAGCGCGCGCAGACTCGTGAAAAATTAGAAGGGAACATTGCTGGCCATCATAAATTCTCTAAAATTCAAGAATTGCGAGTGGCGTTCGCACAGAATCACTCATTTCTACAACTCACAATTCGGTAAGTCTGAAACGATCTTTTTCGGATTCCTTGGCCTAATCTTCTTCCAATCCGGAATCTTTTCCGGTGGCGGAGGAGGCTTCAGCGGCTTGTCCCGAGTTTTAGTAAGCAGAACCGGGTGCGGATGAAGCTGAGACAGCCCGACCTTCCTTAAATTTTCGCTTGCGTCCGCCTGCAAAGAACCGTCCACTGTAAGTGACCAGTTTCACATAGCACCGTTAGATTTTTAGTTCATTTAGTTTGAAATTTTATACGAGTTCAAAACACCACATGATTGTGATAGAATGAAAAGATTGGAAGGTGTCCAGACGATTAGGTGAAATGTTTTAAATCAGATACGCACCAACTCTTTACGGACGGATAGTCGAGCAGGAGATTCCTCCGGAAGGCTGAACGTGGCAAACACCACTGTTTCCGGATGCTTTTCCAGCTTGTCTGCATCGTGTTCAGCGCTGGATTCTTTGTGGTAAGAGAGATAACATTAAACAGCCGTCTTATCGTAACCGCCCTTTGGTGGGAGCTTTTCAATAGACTTCGCCTGGCTTGAGTGTTTTTCTGACCTTTTTATTGTGGTGTGCAGTTGTGACGTTTGGAAATTTTCAAACAGAAGAATGAACGGCGGTTATCAGTTACAAAGTACGTCCTTTCAAACTACTTCCTGACGTGGTTATGATTTGAGACTATCTTCTACTTCCACACAACAGTTTTCAGTTTTTTAGGCCTAGCATACTTTCTTTTGACTTCTTGGAAATCACTGCTTCTACTTTTACTTTGCGTAGAAATTTATATTACTTCTACTTCTCGCCGACGATGACTGCTTTGACAATGTCTGCAAATCAATTGGCCATGTGAACCAACGTGTGTGGCACATCTGAACTTGGTTTATATGTTTTTACAGTAGAATACTTTATCGTGTAGCATCGAGATGAAACGGAACTTTCTTCAAGAATCAGTAGCGAACTCCAGGTACTACATCCAATATATCCTTTAATTTCCGATGTTTGGACACGGACAATCACATATTTACATCTTTATATTGTCTTCATTATTCTATACCTATTCTTTTAGTTGATACCGATGTAGTATAAGCGTTTCTATGCTTCGGTAAAATACTATTCAATGGTTCTTTAGGCTTCAAGATACACACAACTACCCAATCGTAGCTTTTAGCATACGAATAGTGTAGCTTCAACGTTTGGTTTACCATACGCACAATATATGTAGATACAATGAATAATGAAATGAAATCTGGTCTGGGAATGAAATTTAGAGACCAGTGCAATTTTTCAGGTGAACCATACCCATACCTTTCAGGTAACGATAATTATTTAAATATTTTCAAAATGCTTATGCTGCAGTTTGCCGCACAGCGTCATCAATATACACAGGGACAGACAACGACAAACTATTTTGATGATTCCATCAAATCACAGTGGAAGATGATGCAACACAACACGGAATAGAATTAGTGCACAGCATTCTCTGCGCAAAACATAAATGCAAGACACTCAACAGTGCACACCACTACAATGTAGATTTGTGTTTCTCAAGTGGCTTTATAAAAGAATCTCACACCAACCTTCCATAAACAGAAATTTCATGGCGATAAATTCCAAAATAAATTACTACCCCGATCAGTAAAACTGTAAGTAATAAATTTGGGACATCCACCACTATCTTCCAATATGTGCTTGGGAAAGGAAAGGCCCAATCATGTTCACTATTACGACATTGCTACGATTTAGTTTAATCAACAGGGAAAGAAACGACAGGATTATAAATGTATAGCAAAATGTTTTCATGCATGTTTTATCATGACATATCATTGAAAGATGTCCTTAGTGCGATTACCATAACATGCAAAACCGCAACATATGATGACAGTGTTAAGGGTGAGTCTGTTAAGAATTGTCTTCAAAATTGAATGAACTTACATAGCACGAAGGTATCAATTGGAAGTATCCATAGGGTGTTTTATTTGAGGGTGTGAGACATCATTTTAATTGCAGTAAATAAGGATTCGGGTACTTGAACTGGTTAATTACCCAGTCAAATGGTAAACGCAACCTTGACTAAATATTACACATTTCCGCAATGCACGCTGCAAACTATAAAGGTGGTAATCACTTCGAATTCCGAAGGTTAATACAGTTTTGCTAACAAACATCTATCTTTTAACTTCTTCGTACAAGTACGTGAGTGATGGATTAGAAACACATAGACTGGTGAGAAGTGCACAACACAGCAACTGTTGATTTCACGCCTGACACACAGACTCACTGTCCGCAATCGATCTCGCTGAGACGGGCCTTGTAGAATGGGGAGTTGACTTACTTTTATCCTTTTCATCTTTCTTTTTACCATCTTTCCCTACAAAAGAAAAATATCACTCAAGGACAAATTAGCTTGTGCTGAAGAAAAATTCAACAACAGGTATGGTAAAGCAACTTTGTACCTTGCAGTTGACACAGGGTTACATATTTTGACAGGGAGCCAGCATAGGTGTGGTAAAAGAACATACACTATAACATAAAAATGATCAAATGAAACTGGCAGCCCGGTGTACATTACAGACACTTGGATCAATTTAGCAAACAAATATTTGAATAAAACCCAGGCAGGCTATATCACCTTTGTTTCCTTTTTGCGCGCTTCCTGTGTCTTTATTTGCACCTGACTCCATACGTTCTTTCTTTTGTGGAGCCGAAACAATCGAGGTTTCAGTTTCGGCAATCCTGAAACAGAATAGATGGAATACAGAATGTCGCATTTCTTGACAATGATCTGCCGGAGATATTGACAATAGACCAGCAGTAAGAGCGCAAAACACTCACGATCCTTTCAGCTTTTCTTCGGGTCTTTGCCATTCCGGTAGAATAGCTTTCAACAGGTTCCACACCTTCTGAAGGTGTCCATACCTGAACATGAACGTATGAATGTTAGCAGTCAGCCAAAGTAGATTGAAGCACTTTCAAAGGCAAGTGGGAATTTTATCATGAAAATCGCTATCTCAATATTTCTTATCGTTATCGCTAATCACTCGTATCCTTACTCTTGCATCATTTTAAAGTACAAATTGAATAATTATACAATAAATTAATGCAAATTAAGTACAAATATGTTATTTGCAAGTTACAGGAGGCTAGTTACTCTCATAGCCATACAATCATAACGATAAACGTCATTCGGATGTGTCACCGGCAGTGGCTTGTATTTACATAAAATGATGATGTACTCATGAACTCGTGGTACTGATGAATTGAAATGAAAATTCATAAATCTGTGAAGAATTCGAACAGGATTCTCGATCAATGTTAGATATAGCAATGAAATGTAGGCCTACTTATTATATGGAACTGATAATGCAATTTCATAGGGTAGATATTAAACAGTTTATGACTTATTGCACTTTAATTTCTTCTCAATAATGGAATGGATTAGAAATGACTGAAATGAGAGACCATTCGACTATCGGATGAAGTCAGATGACAAAAAGACACAACACTGAACAAAATAATAACCAGGGATGCATGCAAGAACATAAAAATCACATTGCTAGTTCGATGCTGCTTTTCTCAACGTCATATATAAGAAGTTGTATTTAATAGTGTGTGGTACATTCAATCCATTAAAAATTTCCTTCCAGACTGAGCTAACAGGGTGAAATTCAATATCCTCATTATTGAAATCCTCAATGGCAGATGTGTAATCTCACCATTCCTCTCCTGACAGAATCTTGCATTCTTTAACATCTTCGCCTTCGACAGCCAGCAAAGGAGTGGGCTCACGGCTACCTAACTGTTTCAACAATGCTTCCTTGTGAAGGAGAAAGTCGATCACCAGTCTTCTGAATTGCCAATCACCGACATATCTCACTACTGTATTCTGCATATACTGTCTAACTGATTTCTGAGGTAATACAACGTGTTAGAAACTCTAGACTCAAAGATGAAAGAATTACTGGTGTGAAAACGCCAAAGAATACCAAGATGACCACTTTTTGACTGAACCATCTTCATAGCGAAACGGGAACACTGAGCCTGTCTACATGAGGTAAATAAATAGTTCTTTCACCATCCGTTGCATGGAAGTTAGTCTTAACCTGAAATATCCATGTATCCAAGCACTACTTGATGGGTTGCATTTATATTTGGAGAATCACTCCACTTCGTCGATGATAGCGTAAGTATATCATTTAAAGATGTGATTTACCAAAATATTGCTTAGCTCAAAAATATCCAGCATTGCGAGACATCGTTTCAGATTGATGGTAATTCGGCAATTTCAGGGCAACAAAAGAAAGTCACTTTCATAAATTTAAAATTGGCATCTTCGTGAAATCCTGTATTGAGATCTTAGTAATATGAATACTGGATCCAGCACAAATTTGAAAAAATCCTAACCAAATTCCGGTTCAGGCCTAATACGAAATTCTCATACTTCCTTTCTGCATACCTGCGGTGCCTGCTTGACCTGACTATCCTGCAATGCACTGAACTAATAACTGAAGCTACCAGAATGAAACAGTCTGAAACTGATACAAATCGCAAGTTCTGCTGCGGCAAAAACTTTGCATGGGCTTCAAGTAACCTTCTCATGCGAAGTGTTCATAATGCAGTTTACTAACAGTACCTGAAGACAAAACTTGAATACCTGTGCAATATGACATTACGTGACAAATCAGTGAAAAATCAAATTGATAGTGACAGAGCTTATACTGGTTCTACAAAAGCCCCGTGGCATATGCATGTGGATATAAGCTGCACTTACTTCAGTGGTATTGTTTCCGGCACCCATCCTGTGAGGCAATGGATCACAAAGAAATCCCCAAACTCACAGCCACTTTCGCTGGTACTGTAGCTAAGAAAATGACAAAAATCAACCATGGCTAGATGATACCAGCAAACGAGTGAATGGCTTTTCGGTTGTGTGATCTCAAAGTGGTTCAAATGTTCACATGCTCTCAACATTGATCAAATAATATCAAATTCTGAAACAAATACATTCGTGTGCCGATA
This sequence comes from Botryllus schlosseri, assembly GCA_000444245.1. Taxonomy (NCBI): domain Eukaryota; kingdom Metazoa; phylum Chordata; class Ascidiacea; order Stolidobranchia; family Styelidae; genus Botryllus; species Botryllus schlosseri. Next base: position 11,435 of record ATSW01043976.1, read on the forward strand.
ACTCCAGATAGCTACAGGATACTGTTGTGGATACCCAGTCGAGTCGGTTTGTTGCAAGGCCCAGATTGCGCATTGAGCATATCTAAACAGTATATCGTTACGTTCAATTCCAGAGCAGTACAGTCTTACAAGACATCCAGATCTCTTCCAGGCAGATATATAATATACATACACTTAATTTGATCGACACACGAAATGCTATTTAGATAGGAGTGTAAAAAGATCCTCACTCGATTGCGGCTACTTTTATCAAAGCTTTTGCCAGTATCATCGGCCAGAGCTTGGTATCCTCAGATAAGGCAGGAAGCAAGAGTCTTCCTTCGGCGTCAAAAGGCATGTAATCGTCGACTGCAATCTTTCTCCAGCATCCCTTGGAAAATTCGGTAAAATTTAATCAATACCGGTAAACGCAGAACCTACCATCGATACGTATTTTTCAACTAGAGACCTACCATCCAAAACAATCTGACGACGTATTTTCCGTACGGGTTGTATTGTGGAATATTCGGTCCTTTGGGATGTTTTGACAAAGCGTAAATGTGTTCCCATGGCTTCCAAACACCATCTTCTCCTGGCTCTGGTGTGGCACTGGAACAAGCGTGCAGAATGGGATCATTGGGGAAGTTGGCACTCTGCAGTAGCTTGGAAAATGCTAGCGGGAAAACAATGCTACATACAATTCACACCATGCAAACTTCATAGATTTCGTAAACTAAACTTTGAGGTATAGCAGCAGTTGTTGCAGTAACAACAACTACCCTGGTAGCTAGCCCAGGTACACACATGATCAAATAACAGAATTGAAATAATATTGTACTGGTGTAAAAATC
>ATSW01043983.1:0-11816 GCA_000444245.1 Botryllus schlosseri
TCTTGCTATATGAATCTGGTTTCTATATGCATCTGGTCGTTAAATTATTTGAATGAATTCTGTCAATAATATTGGTCGTTCCATGTATTACTACTACTCTCCGCCCACATGATCATAGTTAGCGGTAGAGCGGGTCATGGAGGATGATGAGCCTTATGCCGGTGCGCAACACAGAGCTTATAAGCACCCCACATCCAGTGGTTTCCAACCTTTTATGGTCGCGACTCCATCTCCAATTTGAAAATGTACCGTGGCCCAGATCAAAATTTAACGAGCTGATTAAAGTAAGTCAGCACCTTTGCCCAGACTGACTCACGGGCTATTTTGGAAGCTGATTACGTTCAACATATAGTCGCAAACCCCAGAATAAAGGCAAGCGACCCCATGTTTTGAACCACTATCTTTGAATAAAGCATTTAAACGGCCTTAACGATCTCTAGGAATATACCGTTCTCCTATAATTGCGATTGCAATTAGGCTTATTCCAATAAATGAATGTTTTTATATTTATATTTTATGGCAGTTTTTGCGAGGGTAGTAGTCTCCATATTAAAATCAATAAATGTGACAATAAATCGCGCGCAGCGCGAAGAAAAATATCATGCATCAGCATAAATATTCCCAAAACATATTGTTTTTATGCTGATTTACGAAAAAATTATGAGCCTACGTCAAAATTCCGGACATTTGGCATATTCTAGAAATTCCTCCCGGACGCTAGTTTCAACAGTGAAATTCCGAACATGTCCGGGAAATTCCGGACGTATGGCAACCCTAGTATAGGCATCGTGATGGATTTCTTTGCGACGAAATCATGAATCTCACTGTACAGACCAGCTCTTACCGTGATCTATGTGCAGCAGATTTCGTTAAATCAGGACGGTTTGACTCTCCGTCCGTTATTGTTATCATCACCTTCGGAGCTTTCCTAGGAGATCGCCTCAATAATTCGTATCCTTCGTTTATAGCCTTGTCCGTACTCGTCCCTCCTTTCGGGTAATCGGAAATGCTTTCCATAGATACTAAATTTATAACAGCCGAATGATAATATTCCGGAGCCTTGAGGGCTGTATGACTCCATAGTATATAGACTATATAGAGGTATTGTTTTTGCGCAGTCGATCTCGCATCTTATTCGAGGGAAAGATATAGGACCAGATTTCACAAATTCCAATGTTTTTCATAGATACGAAAATATGTTCATGTGTCTTACCCCAGGAGCTTTCTGACGAATGGGAGACACATCTCACATTATATTTAGGGTCATTCTATTGTGATTGCTTTGCAAATGATATCCACGACAATCCAATGCATAATTACTCCTTTTGCAGGACTATACTGATGAGCATTGAACAGGAACAAAAGTCTTGACGTTTCAAGCGCTGCATTGTGTCCTAGGTAGGGCTGGGCAAAATGGAGTACCTGAGTGATTCGATTCTGAATCACATAATATGCTTCGAGTCGAGTCGAGTAATCGAGTATCACGCATTATGACGTCATAAAATAATTTAATACCCTATGTAAAAGTTCAAACATGTTCCTTTTATGCGAACACAAAGAATATAATGCCTGTTATCCATCATATCAAGATACTTTGGTGGTATTTTTTCGACTATGCCGATTTCATTGCACTTGGTGACAATGTTGTAGGATGACCATGGCTTCGGAAATGTGCTATTGCCAGTAACGTTCGTAGCTTTGTACAGTATGTTTCGTATGCTACGATACAGTCAATCAAGCTTTCAAGACTTCAACATTGAAAATTACTATCGAAACTTTCAGTGGCGAGGAGCGTATAATTTCAGTACTCGAAAAAATCGGCTTTTACTACTCGACTCGAATCATTAAAATTAATACTCGATTCAGATTCGAGTACTCGAATCATTGTGCCCAGCCCTAGTTAGGACTATATAAACATTATTATAGTATTGAAAATTGTTCTGTAGAGATATAAGAACTTGTAGCGGATTAATCTAATGATGAAGTTACTTTGACTAATACAAAGATATATATCGCTAATTTTAAGAAAACCCTCTGCATCTCAGGCGTGTGGGCGGTGATGACGCTGTCTGGCATCGCATGCGCGATCGTGATTTGCACCAGGAGCAGAAAAGCTACACAGAAAAAGTCTGATGGGTTAGAGTTGAGAGTTCTGGTCGGTTCTTAGAGAACAAATCCGGATCAGTACATGGCTGAAATTCGGTATAACTTTCAGAGTTCCGACGACGCTGGTTGGGAGAAAGTTCCGTTCGATCCGGTGATGAACAGAGCGGTGACGCGACTCGTGTTTCACGGACCGGACGACTGCGAGGAATGCAGGTTTAAGGATCACCGTCCGCTAGTTGGTGATATCGGCTCTGATGTTGTCCCTTAACTTTCATCAGATCTCTTCGTCTCCGAGAAGGCTCGCAACGAAAGTACGACTCGCCATCAGGTGCCGCTTGTACATTCTAACTACCAGCAGACTTGTACAAACTACTTGGCATTAATATTGCTCAACAAGAATTAGACCTGTTACCTTTCCAAAACTAACGAATAGAACTGGGACCTGAACTACTCACTCTTTAAGACTCGATCTCAGCTACAACTAGGATTAGACCTATTTACTTTCCAAAAATACTAATGACCTTTAAAATCAGAAACGAACTAAAACACTTGTAACTAATGACTAATAGTGAGAATTGCATAATTGCACATGAGCTAAGAAATATTGAAGTCAAATTTCAAAAGGACGGCGTTTCCACTTTGAAATGGAATAGGTTGCGACCCCATCGAAAATCGACCCCTGGCTATGCCACTGTTAGTAGTGATGAGTCCGAGCTAGCAATGAGTGCAGGAACATCATGCAATAGAACACCGGTATCACGATTCAGGCCAAACGGCAACACGTGTTTCTAGTTGTAAATTTGTTTTAAGTCCGCAACCAGGACTAGAGCTATACTGATAAAAAGAAAATCAGTAGTTAGTGGACCGTCAACTAACAAGATCGGTAGCTGGTTCAAGTCTGATTACCAGAGATGACCGAATTTAATGTTTTCAAATCAAAATCATAAATTTTTTTTGTATCATGCCAAAGTCCGAGTCAATATACAGCAATATTTTACATTTTATTTCAAACTCGCGTGAAAATCATTTTTTCAGAAAGCTCAGTCACAAATCTTTCATCAAAATTTCGTAAGTTCAGATTCGATTCCATACCGACCAAATAACCAAATCCGGTTGTGATGAGCATCAGTCGGATGCTGACTGAATTTTGCACAATTGTGCGGCAGTCGGATCGGATACATAATCTATTTTAGATTTTTGTCTCTGATATTTTCGGAAAGTTGTACATTTTATGTCGGATGTTTTCGGATACTTTAAATATATGCAAGTTTAGATTACAAACCAAAATAAAAAAATGATCGGATCAGTAACCAAGCACGGGCAGTGAGTACACACCTTTTAACCAGACTGGCAGGGGAGATTTGGTACCGATGGATGGAAAATTGCAAAAAGATGTCCGTCCCCCAAATCTTAAGTCGATAACAGTGGATCTTTCGCTGGCTTAACACTTTGATACGGGCACTACCTAATGAGAATGTTTGGTAACCATTTTAGAAATATAAAAGAAATATTAACTCAAACGTTGGCGTAAATGACGTTTCGATTTAGGCTCAAACTTACACATTTAATGGTACATACATATTGTCCGTAAATACACCTTTTGACCTACAAATAGCTCGGTATAGCGATGAAATACCGCAGGTGTTTATGAAGTACAGCCTCTCTGTATTACAGTCACTCTATTTTGCTCAAGTTGGCTATGTTATCAGCGATCCTTCACGATATAAATTTTTTAATTGAATTGTATAGAGTCCACTCAATGATGGTATTAAACAAAAAAAATATGTGTCGTATTATAGCGCGATACAAGCCCTACACTTCACATTATAAGTGATTGCTGGATAGGTCGTTGTGAAGGTTACAACGAAAAATGTACACGTTGATCGAAATTTATTTTATACCCCAAAAAACAGAAAACATCCGTCACAGATCCGATATTTGCATGTGAGGAAAGATTCCGCCAGCATGCAACTGTAGACGAATTCACGTAGTGTAGCCTAATCATGGGATTATCATAGGGAATTTTTCAAGTATGATCGGCCCCAGTGTCGCATCGGTACCACATCTACCCTAGTACTCTAAAATTGTTCTGTCGAAATTGCATACCAATATTAAACGGCTAACCATAATCGTAGCTATGCCTAATCCGTATCTAAGGTCAATTGCGTGTAGAATTGGTATTCTTCAACAAAGTTATCAATACGGAGTTTACGGATTCTTGGATGACAGTCTTCGGACTTACAGCTGGGATTTTGGGCGGATTTTTCTCCATATACCCACGTTTTCGGACGGATTCGGATTCTCAAAAATCAAAATCCGCTCATAACTTATGCTCAGTTTCTCATCTCTGACTCTTACATTGTGCGTTAGATGACTTGCAATTTTTCGTTCAGATTCGCGCACTTTTCCTTTCAAAACAGTTCCTTGCGTTTCGTCCAAGAAGGAAAATGTTATAACTGAACCTCTCCCTGGCCCACAAAAGAAAATCCGATCCGTCATCAGTGAAGCTTGCGTGACGTCACACGCGCATGATGTCGTCACTAACCACCATGGCCTCCATTTTAACAACAACAGCGGGGAAATACCCACTCTCGTGATCACTCCTCCGAAAGAAGACGAGAGGATTTCAACTTACGCGAATCGATATGACAGGAGAACTCAAGCTAGACGGGACGTCATCACGAAGCGATCGATCGTGACGAAAAAGAGGCGTGGCGTGGCGAAGGCGTCGCTGAAGCGAATGAAGCGGAAAAACCGATACGGGTTAGTTTCATCCAGGGTTGCAATGACTCGACTCGAGTCGCAATTTTTGATGACTCGACTTGACTCAAGTTACTTTCTCATTTACGATAAATGATTCCGCTCGACTTGAGTCAATTTGTGTGACCTCTACTCGAGTGATTAGGCATGAATGACTCGAGCAAGTAATATAACTCGGACGACCAAGACGGACATTTTAATGTGACTCCGGAAAATATTAAAGTTGCCACATTTTTAGCATTTCGACCATCATTAGCGTTGAGTGCGAACAATTAGTATATTATGAATGCGAGTCGTTCATTATGTCCCGTTGCGAGTTGCGAAAGAGTGAGTCGAATATGACTTGAACTCTTAGTTAAACAGTTAAACTCGGGATCAACCCCTGCATGTCGACTTGTACACGGGCTTGACTCGGTGGTGAATTGAGAATGTCTCAATTAGACTAGAGTTAAAGCTAAGCAAAAACGATTGACTCTTGACTTGGTGAACCCTGTGACTTGATTTCGTCCCTGGTTTCACAGAAACGAAGCGAATCCGCACTCGAATCTCTAGTCTTTCTTTCAGGACGACGAACCTGGACTCGGTCGCGGCTCTCGTGACGTCATCGACCTCTTATTTCGTGAGGACAGGCAACGGAGTGCCCTCTGATCCGTCGTGACCACTTTTGTCAACTGCTCGGAAGTGATGCAATATGCAATGAAGCAAACCAGCGCGAAGAGTGTGATGTTATTTGGTCCAAGTCCAGCCATGAAAACTTTCTATTCAGTCCATCCTGATCCGAAAATATTTTTACACTTATATGACTCAAATGAATCAAAAAAGGGAATGGCACGCTCGCGAAAATGATGAAGAATGATTGAACTTTGAGTAATGGAACAAGGGTTTTAAATGTGTTTCCCTGTTTATTGGTGTAACAAATAAAAGCCTATGTATGTATGATTTACAATATTCCTGAACACAGGAAACCGGAACCGCATCGCAGCCCATCACTATTGTTTTCGATTCCTGTTGAAGAGATTTTAAAAACGGATTGTTTCCGAAGACATAGCACGACTAGAGTTGTATTTAAAACAATTGGCGTTTAAAAACTCTGTATTTAAACTTGTTTTAAATTTTTTCTATTTCAAAAGTTTCATAATTATGAAATATTGTCTAAATACTTGGATTAGAACGCCACGCATCGTCGTTAGTTTCGCAATTAATACACCCGTTCTCGATGGTGAACCAATACATGTGACATTCCGCATGCATCCACATAATTTCAAACGATACAAGGATGTTCCCTTAAAATCGAAGGAAGTTTGATCGTAGATCTTGTAATTACTAGACAGCTCTGGAATTACACAAAAATGTACACAGGTAAACCTACCGATGTATAGCTACATCATTACGCCGTACATAATTCGCGACAAGTTGGCTTAATATTGTGAATGTCTTTTAATCCTCTACACATAAATCAATTAGCTTATGCTGGCAAATGAAAGTAAGTAACTTGTGGTGCAAAAGACAGATGTTGTTATAAACACCAAAACATGATTTTATTAAATAATAATGATATTATCAACTAGTTTTTGTTGATAAAACTATTCGATGTTCGCGAACGTGCGCCCGTGAATAATAATCAATGCTCCCATACCGAACACAAAAGCGAGCCGTACGTTCGCATCAACCACTCTTTCAAAGCAAGCAAATTCTCTTTAACACAAAATAATGTAATTTTTCGAGTCGCATCGGAGACAGTCCAGATATGCAGTAAAGCTTATGAATTCATGACATCAATAACTTCAACACTTATTTTGATTACAGTGATGTGACCAAATGTTTTGGAATTGGTCCATTAGAATGCACGTCCCCGATATAAAAAAAATTCAAATAAAACGATGGGGTAACATGTTTCTGGAAGAGTTTGGCTAGTACCGTCAAGTGTAAAAAACTATACTAGACACTGAAACCCATTCCTACTTCATATTGGTGTCTTCATTCTGGCGGAAGGTTTGATCAAAGCGACAATTATGTTTTCAAAGGGTTATAGTGTAAATATTACCTTGAATAGGACAAAATTATCACAGCGTGGGAAATAAAATACCAGTAGTTTTGCAGCGGAGCTATAGGCAATAGGTATCTTGTCTGAAACAAAATTATGCTTTTGTACACACGTTCTTGAAAATATCTTGAAATCTTGTCAGCATCGGCCTCAACGAGCCATTGCATAGTCTTACATCTGCATTGTGTAATTCTAATTTTTGGCCCCAAACCGATAATTGAAAACACCGAGTAGAGACAGAAGACAGAACCGTGAATGGCTATAACCGAGAATGAACAATACCGTCGATACCTCATAATTCGAAAGCGCACGGTGGCGTGCAAGGGGCAGAAGCGCTCAGGCATGAACTGGTGTTCATCGGGATGTTAGAATATCCAGAGTCCAATACATACAAACGGAAGTTCTATTTGTAGTATACAGGTAAGCTGAAATATAGTTGATGCATATATTTATCAACATTCCTATACGAAGGACATATAGGAGCGTCATTAGCGATCAGCTTGAAATTCGATGGTCGGTTCGAGTCCATTGCCGAATAAAGCTTGCCGTTCGACAATTTAGAATTTACTAATAAGCCAACATTCCGAGGAAGTGTCGGTGTGTTTTTTGACAACGAGATTCCGCATAAAGGGCTCTGAGAACAAGTGAGCATCAAAAGATTGACTATTGTCGGTACTTCCTCTGATAACTGGTTCTAGTTGAAATATGTCATATTTTGATAATGGCCAAAATATCGGCAACAAATATGATATGTATTACGGTTACGGCGCATATTTCTGATATCGGTCGTGCTCTTATAGTCTTATTTCGATATAGTCCCATTTATGACAAACCACGTTTTCATCACATTAATTTGTCAATACACAGATGGATATATCAGTCGTTCTCATCTCTAAATTAGCCTTTAGTATTCTCAACCGAGTAAAAGCATTCGTAGTCGTTTGAATTATCATCAATCCAGTGAAGCCATCATGATAATGTGTAATGAAATTGAACAGTGTAGGCTATATGTGATGACGCTTGGTTGTATGAAATTTTCCAGCATAATAATAATAATTTCATGAAGCTTTTTTTATTTCCTAAAACTTCAAGAGCGCAAGATTACCTAGCAGAGATTGATATGTAAAACACACACACATTGTACTGATCGTTGATTGCTTTGAAAGGAAACTGATTTGACATTCCGAATACTTCCGATTGCCGAGCAGTAGAATGCAGATAAACCTACATGCAACTCCTAACTATTGGCAGTCTGCCATCAGTAATTTAGATGAAGAAAACACGTACGTGTGGTTCGGTGCTGGCGTTATACCTAGTACGTGCGTAGCAGTATGTACTGAAAGTTGGCAGCAGCAGCTGAAAGACAATTTCACACCGGAACTGAAATATCACAAGGCATCAGAAAAGCAAAAGTTCAGACACGTTCGAGTCATACAATGATCCCATCTAACCGTCAGAAGAGGATTGGTATTAATCTTTCTAGTTGAACTGAATCAAGGTAATTGCAGATTTCAAGGCTATATATTACAACGAATGCAGGCACAGCAACAGCAGCCAATTCAAGTCAGAGCAGCAATAATAGTACCTTGTTTTCTCTCACACTATTGTACGCCTGGCTGATCTTGCCAACCGGAGATTCCGGAGTCATTGTGTATTTGTATGACGGCGCCTACACTTCGGCAATCCAGATTTCGAAACTAGTTTTTAGATATGATTAAGGCTAAAAACAAAACAGATTAGTCAACAAAAAACGAAAGAATGCAACTAGGACTGGTCACAATGGTTCGAGTAATAATTCTAATGACTAGAGTTGAGAGACGCTTAGGAGTACAGAACATCATAACACATTTGAATAAAATATTCATATTTATTCCCGAAGCTTTTCGGCTGACCCTCGTCAGGGGATATCGTCAGCAGTATTGCGAGAATTCGAATAACTATGTTCAACGACAATATATCGCTAATTATGACGTCACACAGAAAATATACAAAGTTAGGAAAACGAGAGAACTGAAGCGCAGACGTAGAGATAGCGAAGCAAAACAAGTTAATGCGCGATTTTCAAATGATACACAAATTCTTTCTGTTGGCATGGACTAGGTTTACTCTATTATAATCGTATGTTCTTGGGCCAGTAAGACGTGGCGTGAATTCATCCCTTCCTCACTAAATTGTTTTTCGCAGATTGCTATTTTATTTTCTATTATATTGGTGTACGATCAAGTGTCAAGTATTACACTGAAAGCACACAAAACGTACTTCGTGCTAACATTGACCAGCATCATATACACCATACCTTACTCTTACCAGTATGTAAGCATTTTATGAATACTGTATATGATCATACAGATTAACCGCCGACAAGTCGTGCGATAAATAGTATACTAAATGCAAGGACATGTAAAAGGAGGACATGTAAAAAAAATCATTTCGGCGAGCTTGATCCGTTTATTACCTAGCGAAAAGTTTGAGAAGCACCTTATTAACTATATTTCTCACCTATATCGATCTAAAATCTTTGATGGCATGTAAGATCGACAACATCATTCAACGGGTATATCATGAAAGGCAATGAAATCTAGTGACGCCATTATTCGGTCCCTATTGCGATCATTGACGAGAGCGTAAATTAATAAGATATTATAAGCTGTTGATTTGCTAAGTTTGGAAATAGGTACAATACGAGCTTTTATCCCATGATTAGGGTTACCATATTTTGAGACCCAAAAAAGAGAACACTTTTTAGAAGTTATAAAAGTTATAATGGACATTTTAATAATATATTCATTGCAGAATTTATTAAAACCCGAAGCTTTTGGAGCTGACACTATTCAAGGGCAATCGTCAGCAAATGGAGAATTTCAAAAACATGCATCTAGCTACATTGCATACAACCAATTATGACGTCATAGAAACAAACAACATGAAATACAAGCAAACCGCGAGCGCAGCTAGTGGCCAATTTTTAGATTGACCAAAAATTCCTTCTGCAGACACAAGCGCGGTCGGTGGATTTTAATATAAGTCGATTCCAGTGCAGACATATGAGAATTGGTGCGACCTCTACCTAATATAGAGAATCTTTCATCGAGATAGTTTTTAGCGCAAGTTGCATTCTCAGCCAAATGCTTGCCGATGGCAGAGTTCATAGCCATGGCCTGATTACGTTCTAGTAATCGCAGATCAGTTACGGCTGCGTCTTCGCGAGAGTCCAATGTGCGTGATCTAATAACGCTCGAAACATGTTGTTTGATGCGCTCCTGCAAGCGCTGAGTTGTTCTTCCCACGTACCGACAATCACAGTGGCACTTGAAATCATATACTATATTGCTTTGCTGAGAAGCAGGAAGAACATCTTTGCGCGTTGCAGGAAGCAATAGTTTGGAGGTAAACACAACATTAGTTTTCACGTTATCGTAACAGCGATTTACAGATCGAGCGAGATAGTGTAATGGTTATGCGTCCGGCTTCTCAAGCGGTAGGTCGTGGGTTCGATCCCCGGCCGGGTCGTACCAAAAACTCGAAAAATGGTATCTGCAGCTATCCTGCTAGGCGCTCAGCAATCACTGATAGCATGGAGGAGAAAAAAAAACGGGGGCGCAGACTAGAAGACCTCATGGTGCCGTATCGCAACTCCGTCGCCAAAGCATCTCGATGGTGCAGGCGAGAAAGGATATCATATCTCTCTCTCTGTCTCTCTTATCTCTTACAGCAGAAATCAATTGCTTTTCAAAACGGGAAGAGATGGGCCACGGTAAATGTATATATACATTCTCCTCAGACCGTGAGTTCGTGTTTTGTGATTGAAATTACTGAGTTTTCTGTCCACAGAACTCTTGATGATGTGTTCGGGGTACCCGTTATCGATTAAAATTGTGCGGATATATTCTAGCTCCGCGTTTAATTTTACATCCGAACATATCATCAAGGCTCTGTGCACCAACGTGCCGATCAAATTTATTTTACGGCGATTCGGGCTAAACGAATTCCAGCGTATATATTGTCCTGTAAACGTTGGCTTCCGGTAGACCGAAGTGACAAAGCTAATACCCCGTTTTCCTACTAGAACGTCTAAGAATGGTAACGAGTTAGCAAGCTCTTTTTCAAATGTGAATTTTAAAGACGAGTGTAGAGAATTCAGGTTATCAAAAAAGCCATCGAACTCCGTCTAATTTTGACAGATAACGAAGGTGTCGTCGACATAGCGACGGTACATGAATGGAGGCTTGGTTTTATCTGCAGCGAAAAGTTTGTCTTCATGGAATCCCACAAATATATTAGCTAACATCGGGCCAAGAGGGCTACCCATAGCCACACCGTCGGTTTGCATATACATGGTATCGTTAAAACTAAACTCAACAGAACAAGTAGCCGTGTTAAGAAGTTCAACGAACACTCTACGCGATAAGGAAGGTAGTGCTAAATCACCACCACCATATAGCGCGTCCGCGCAAATATCAATGGTCTCCTTCAGCGGCAGGTTCGTGAAGAGGCTAACGATATCATAAGAACCAGAGTTGGATCAATTACAATATTTTATTTCAATTACAATTACAATTACTTCCTTGCATGTTTCAATTACATTACAATTACAATTACTCAATGCTAAAATTATCAAATTACAATTACAATTACAATTACTGTTAAACATGTAATTAATTACAATTATAATTACAATTACAATTACTTTTAAACAGGTAATTGATGCAGCAAATAGGTGTTCTGTGACAACCGTAGCGACGGAATTAGCAACAATCTCAAGCTATTCATGTTTCATTCCTGATATGTAGAATACTCTTTAATTAAAAAAAAAACTCGAACGTATTCGAACTATTCCTAATCCTGAGTACAGAAAACTACAAGCGACTGTTAAGAACCAAAGGCTGAGACTGCCCAAGGCACACAG
>ATSW01044070.1:0-15495 GCA_000444245.1 Botryllus schlosseri
TCGCGTTGAATGGTTTCACGTTACAAGATGCACGAAGACTTTTCATCTCTCTCCTAGCAGAGAAGGGAGAGAAACGATGGGAGATATTGGAAACTATGTCACCTGGGTTGTTACAACCTATTTCTGTGCCCGTTTTTCTGATTCTAACGGCAATCGTTATGGGAACGGACCCAAACAAAGATCCACCCACTACAGTCACAGAATTGTATAATGGAATTGTATCGCGTCTCCAAAGCGTAGAAACCATCAGAAATCGGAAAGACATTGTTTTTATAATCAACAAATTAAAATGGATGGCGTTTCGTTTCATAAATGAAGATATGATAATTGACGAAACGGTCTTAAAGGAATGTAACGTTTCTGCCGCAGAAGTTTTAGACTTGATGTCAAAGATTCCAGATCCCAGTGATCCAAAGCAGGCCAATTTCGTATTCATTTTCTGTCATCGTAGTGTGATGGAATTCCTTGCGGCGAGCTTTGTAGCAGAGATGGCGTTCGATGAATTCTCTGACTTTTATAGAGAACATCTACAGGAATACAAATGGTGTCGCGTCAGACCGTTCGTTGCTGGAATCATCTACTCAAAATCTTCGGATAAACTTCACAAAGGTCTGCATTTTCAATCGACAAAGTATTCATTGTCACGTCACGTGCGAGCCTGTAAAACTTGAATGTGGTTACATCACATGGCTAATTCCAAACGCTCCATTTCTATACCCTCTAAATATAGGCCAACAACTAAGTTTACATGCTCCGTCGTTCTGCGTTAATTCAAGTTTTCGGTCATAACAAAGTGCCAATCCGCTGTGTAGCGCCATAGTCAGCACTTTCTGATCGATTGATTTTCTTGTTCTTAGACAGAAAAAAGATTAATATTAAGTTACATGTTAAGTGCTTATACACATAAGATAAATATTGTCAAGTTATTTTATCCGCTGTCTCCGAATCAGGAAGGCATTGCCGGGCTTTTTGGATCATAGCTCAACTTGGAAAAATTATTTCGGGCTCCAATCAGGGGACAATATTACTCTCGTGCCCCGAGTTCAGCTCTGTGTACGCCCCGCGATTCGACATATTTGCTGATTAACCTCTGCAATACAAATATCTTTTACCTTGCAACACCATTTTGAATGCGTGGATGTAACGTTCTACTGACGTTCTCTGTTTTTTTTTCTAAACTGTCAGACCGGGAAAAGAAAAAAGAATTACTTTCTCGCTTGATTCATCTACAAATTGAGAGGAAGGGAGTGAACGCTCTCATGGAAGTATACGACACGATTTACGAAACGAATGATGACGATCTGATGAGAAGATTTTCCGCGGTCGATGTGTCTGGCTTCAGATTAAGTCGTCACGAAAAGAAAGCTATTGGATCATGGATAGCGAAGAGTGTCGGTCTAAAATATCTGAGTTTGTGTTCTTGCAATGTCGACGCCGACGGTTTAGCGACAATCGCAAAATATATGAAGAGAGGAAATAAAGTGAGTCTTAAAAAACCTTGACTCGAATGTCGATTCGTGCAGATACGTCTGGCTGATGTCAGAATTGAAAATCATCCGGCTGATTATTTTCGCCACATGTAATTGAATAATTTAATTTTTTGCAAAACGCGCGCATCTCTGATTGATATGCGGCGTTCATTGAACGAGCATATTTTGCGATAAAAATTCCCAAGGATAAAGCATCTGTGCGAATTCCGAATAACAAGTTGTTAATGCATAAACAAACTACGAATGAAATGTCCATCTTAGCCGAATACACTTATTAGTAAAAGAGTATAACTCTCATCGATATTATTCCGCATACCACCAGCAAGTGATGAACCCTTGCCACACAAAAACGAGATTCCAAATGAAGCACACACTTCAGGAACGTGTGGATGGGGTTGTGTTTAAAACAAGTGCTTTGAACGACCAATTGTATTAAATGCAACTCTACGTGTAGAACTAGAATCCTGTTGACCTGTCACATAGAAGTCAGTGTGCAACTGTGAAAAGAAAAAATACGTCTAACAACATCCTCATGCCAGGTCGACTATGTTGATTTGCGAGAGAACTGCTTTTCGGCGAACGCACTGGGCTCATTCCTCGGACTTCGTGGAAATGAAATAAATTGTTTGGACTGGAAAGTAAGTCTTATGATTGAGTCATAACTTTGGTAATGAAGAATTGTTGGGAAACGAAAATGTACAGCCAAGTATGCAGACTTGTACATACTACCAATCGAGTGAGTTGGCACTTGGCAGTCAACCGACTTCTGGTATTTTGAGTATACTTCTGGTTCCAGCTCTAGTCGCGCATCTTAAAAAGTAAGTAGGCTAGTTCCAGTTCTAGTTGCGGAATTTGACAAGTAACTAGTTCGAGTTCTAGTAGCTGGTTTTGGAAAGTGATTAGTTCCAGTACTAGTCCTGGTTGCGCATTCAAAAATATTAGTTTCCGAAAAACTAGAAAACAAGTTTCGTCGTTTGGCCTGCGAATCGTGATACCGGTGTTCCGTTGTGTACAATGTTCCCTCTAATTTTTGACGAGTCTATGCACACTCACCAGCTCACTGCGCACACCCCTGGACAACATTGTGTAACGACTAAAAAAAGGTCATCATTTCGGATTTTTTTGTGCGCAACTTAGATTTTCTCTGCGCAGAGACCGAGCCAGCATCGCGCATTTGCGCACGTGCACAGCTTAGAGTGGACATTGGTTGCGTGATATTATTGAAGCCATTGCTAACTTTTGATCATCACTAATAATAGTGTAGGGTTGCCATACGGCCGGAATTTCACGGAAATTTCCGAAATTTCACTGTTTAAACATATGCAGGGTCCGGAAGGAACAGCTTAAATATGCCGAAATGTCCAGAATTTTGAAGGTTTGAAGGGTGATGAAATTTTTTTCGTAAATCAACATAAAAAATATCCTATTTTGAGGAAAATTTAGGCTAATTGAAATTTTCTTCGCGCAGCGCAGGGTTTAGTGTCACATTTATTAGTTTCAATATGGATACCCCTGTCCCCGTAAAATCTACAATAAAAAAGATTTAAAATATCTATCATTTACTGTAATGTGTAATAAGACTGATAGTAATCGCAATTTTAAGAGGACCGTATATATCCCAGTGTCGGTAAGGCCGTTTGGATGTTTATAGTCAAAGATAGTGGTTTTTAAGATTGGGGTCGTTTGCCATTTTCTGGATGATGCTGAAATTAATCAGCTCCTACCATAGCCGCGAGCAAGTCTGGGCAAATGCAATGATCATTTTTGAGTAATCAGCTTAACCAAATTTTGAGGTGGGCCACATAACATTTTCAAATTGGAAATGGAGTCGTGACCTTGAAAAGTTTAGAAACCACCGGCTGTGCAACCTGCTAGTGTGGACCAGCATTTCGGCCCATTGATAGTCTTATCTGTTTGACAGGAACATGCCTTAGCCATGTAGGCCTACAAAGACGTTCCCTGCATTTTCAGAGTCATCATATCCACCAGCTCTACCGCTAACTTTGATCACCAGGGCTGAGAGAGGATAGAAATTTTCATAGTGATATATGGAAGAACCAATATTATTGACTGAATGCATTCACAAAATGTCACAACCAGATGTACATTGTACATAGAAAGCATATGCATAGAGTAAACCCACCAGAAGTTGCATCCATCACCCTACGGTGTGGTACCAGATCAGGTTTTTTTTTGGGGGGGCGGGGCGGAAGTTGGCGTAGGTGTTGTTTCGAACCTGGCTACGACACACCGTCACATATCTGCACCGACCTAACAGTATAGCAGGGCTGTCAAACACACGGCCGGCGGGCCAGACAATTTCATCCGGCGCGTGAAGAAGTCTGTTGCAGACAAGATGAGAATACCGACCCCCGCAATCACCAGAGCTCAAATTCCAGTTTCAGATGACCCAATAGTCTAGCTAGTTAATTCACGAGTTCACGACCTATGTTAAAAAAATCCACACCTGTATAAAATCGATAGAGGCTAAGTAAGCAAAGCATTCCTAGTGTGACGTCATATGTGTTCATACCTTATTTTAAAATACGCTAGGGGCGCTAAATAGTGTCCGGAATTTTGGTCACGAAAATATGGTGACCCTATAATTGTGGCGCAGCCCCGGGACAGGTTTAAGGTAGAAACCCCTCCCAATTCAGACTCGACATTGAAGTTGATTGATTCGGAATTTAATCTAGCTAGTTGTGTTTTAGCTAGTTAGTTACTAATTGTTCCAAGCATCGAACTTTGCGAGTTGACGAACTATATCGCTTCGAAGTATTAAAAGTTATTCACAAGTATTTTTCCCATAGTTTGCCTACTGTGTTTGATGACTTTTTCATACCTGCTAAAATCTCCACTCCCATTACATGAGATCCTCGTCGAAGCTAAATATCTACTTACCTACCCCCACCCAATAGCCACCTAACTATAAAAGATCTATGGACTAGCCTACTCAGGACTTATCATCTGGAATGAATTACCACAACATATCCGTGTATTACCTTATAATAGATTCAAAAAGACCTACTTAATCATCTCTTGTCGTTATATTAACACTGTTGTCTTACCTCGCCCTGACATTGATTCGTTGACCTTTTGCTGCCATCGTTTAATGTTTCCTTTTTATTTTTTTTATTTTCAGCTAACTTTTTTTTACAGTCAGACTGTATAGAGAGAATTGTAGGGAAGATGTGGACCGATGAATCAAAAATTACAAAATGATCTCTGGCCCCCAAATTTTCAGCCGATAACAACAAATCTTTTGCTGGCTGAACACTTTGATACAAGCCCTACCTACCGCGGATAATACATACATGAATATGAATATGTTTGGTCGCCTCCTTAGAAATATAGAATAAATATTGACTCAAATGTTGGCAGAAAATGACTTTTTATTTAGGCTCGAACCCACCCATTTTATGGTACAGACATACTGCCGGTAACTTGACATTTTCACTTCGAAATGGCTGGTTATGGTGATAAAGTACCACAGGTCATTATGACGTAAACGTCTCCGTATGTACACGTGTTTGTGTGGTAGCATGATTAGTTAGTTCAAATATTTTGCTTGATCTGGCGCTATAAATTTTGTAATAAAATTCAAAAATGTCCACTCACGGATGATAATGAATACAATTTATAAGAGTCGTTATACAGTCTGATACAAGCCCTGCACTTGACATTAAACATTATTGCTGATTTGTTCGTGTTGAAGGTTACAAAGAAAATTGAATAAGTTGATAGAACCCCAGAAGACAGAAAATATCTGTAACAGACCTCATAACTCGCCCAGGTCAGAGTTTTTTGCATGTGAAGAAAGAGTCCGCACCAGCAACAAATTCACGGAGTGTAATCATTGGATTATCACACTGAATTTTTATAGTATTTTCGGACACACTGCGTCATCGGTACCACATCTCCGCTACCTGTTTGATACAGGTGTGATCAGACTAGTTGACCTTCACGTACCACCGTCATTGCCGTCAGTTTGTTATGTATTATGTTTGGATGAAAATAAAGACTCCCCCCACCCCCGCTCTCTCTCCCTCTCTCTCGCTAGTTGTAGTTGGTAGTTGTGAAACGTGGGTTGTTCTGGTTGCGCATTTTGAAAATCCCGTAGTTTGTACAAGTTTCCACGTACGGTCGATGTTCTTTCAGCGAAAATTAGCTTCTGATCTTATGATTCAGATCGTTCGATTAATGCAAACTCACTCAGAGTCAACTCTTTCCACGGAACTTGTCATGTCCCGTCACATCGAATGGACCAAGGAGGGGCATTTCATTAAGATAAACGACGAAGAAAACAAGTTTGAAGGAAGATTCCATGTCCAGGTCAGATATCAGGAGCACTTATATTCGGGGTTGGTTCGGTAGTAAACATTGCTACTCAAGTACAAGTTATTAGCCGTAATACGATACTTAATTAGGAATAAACTGCACGATCTGAAAAAGTACTCAAGTGAAACGGTATGCTTGAGGTGTCACATTCTTTTAGTAGGCCTATTGCATTGGCGGTTGCTGCTTTAGAAATGTCCCATAGTACATTCAAATGTCGTCAGACATGTGATATTCCAACTCGGTTGTTACTACAATTGATTCCAATATATGCAATTATCTATTTCTGCTTTGTACAATCTGACGAGTAAAAGTAAGCACTTTTGCTTAGAAAAGGTGTCAACTGGACGTGGAAATAGTATGAAAGTATAACGTGAGTGAGCACTGCAAGTATAGGCGAAACATAGCTGGGTACTCCTAAAAGTGGTAGTACTTATAGCTACTGACCATTTGGTTTGGACTTATTGCAGTAAAATGCTGACGTCAATCAGTATCTGTTAACGACTCTAACGGAGCAAACTATACGTTTGCTGTCACAGGAATCAAAACTCATTTTCGACAAAGGTTGCTGGCTCAGTCATTTGATATTTTGCTCAAGAATTTTTGCGCCTAAACTCATCAAAGTACACGACAGACTTATCTACGTTCCGGTTGACGATTTGCGAGAGCTATTAGGGACAGAAATCGAAAAGGTCAGCTTCTTTGATATGTAGGCCTAATAATTGTGATTCAATGGCCATGGTAAATGTGCAAACTGTTATCCTGTCTCATAGAATATTATAAACAACATATTGCTGGATTGCGCAGAAGAGAAAATCATTGATTGGTTGTGGATCGAAGATTTTGTCGTGAAATATCAGGTCGGATTCATCAGTTCGTTGAATTTTCTATATTCAAATTTGCTTTCATCCAGGTTGAACTCTTGGAAATAGTTGTAAACAGCATGACTTCTCTTGAGGAATTTGGCAACATTTTGAAGAATGAAAATCAGCTCTCCAGATTAGGCGTTCGAGTCAATATTCACTGCATGTTCAGAGTTCAAAAAGCAGATGACGTTCGCCGAATGCTCGATGCTTGTCAGCAAAAGAAAGTAATGTTCTCCGTATTTGATATCACTTGCTCGTTTTGAAGTCGGTTTCCCGCCACAGATCGAACCCGTCCGATGCGTGGTTAAATGTGATTTATCACTGGACGACATTCTTACACTCGTCGACAATTCGAAGAAACTGACTCTAATATACATTAACGACAGGCATTTTTTGAAGGGAGAGGAGTCGGAAAAATTTCAATGAATTTCCTCAGATCTTGTTATATGTACGGCTGAACGTTATATGCGGTGAGTCATCCTTTTGGTTGGGATTTCTTTCAAATATTATACTGCCTTATTATTGCATAGGAATATGGAAGTCCATTTTACGAAACCATCTCAAAGCTGTTTGATTGTTTAACGTTATTGTTAACTACATCAGGTATTGAGTAATGTAGATATCGACCATGAATAACGCAGCGCAGACGATTAACCTCAATTTTGTCAGACATCGCCATATAATAATAGATTATTATTATCGCTGTTTTGTGCTCTAAAGCTAAGCTTCCATATCACTCATATCATTGCTAATATCACGATCACCACTCCTTATTATGGATCAAATACAATAGGAATAGTATAGTGGACACCTCGCCTATATAATAGATTCATCGAAATTTTTATCAGGATTGTGATAATGACAGCATCCCTCACCTGCTTACACGCCATAGCATGCAAATATGTCTTGATGATAAGTATTTCATATTTTCTAAATGATTATCGCTTCAGGTAAAGAATTTGATAACGATGCCTGGTGACCGCTTGATTTCAAAGAATTCTGGCACGATACATCATCTTCTAGTGAGGAATCATTCAGTGACGAGTTCCGCGACGCCGACTCAAGTCCAGGCTACTAACAGTTTTCCTCAAATCCAGCTCCAACCCCCCTCCCCCCGTTCTCAGAAAAGTGCTAAAATACAGTACGCCTAGCCTAGATAGCCTACATTCAAGAAATTCGATTGTTGTTCATCGCATGAACGAAATGAGGCTACATGATGAGCTGCATATTTAGCCTTGCTATTTGTTTTGTCTTCAAAGCGCAGCGCGTCGAGTCATGTCCTGGGTTGAAAACAAACAATTTACCACTTTCGCTCTTTGAGTAATTTTAGCTAAAACATAAGTGGGGAATTTTAACTCGGCGAGATGTTACGAAGATAAAGATCTCGTTTATTATGCCTAAAGCGCAGGGCTGTGTAGTCGGAGTCGTAGTTTGGTTAATTACGGAGTCATAGTTTGGCTAATTATGGAGTCGTGGGAAAAATATTGACTGGAGTCGGAATCGGTGAAAATGACTCTGACTTCGACTCAGACTCCAACTTCTTTATCATGAAAACCATTGCTTCCGAAGGTATCTTTAAATTACTAAGGATTCTTACGTATCATCTATCACTGTTATTAGTAACGATACAGATCAGGGGCGGCCAAACCGCGTACTGCGCAGGTCAAATATGGTCCGCGAGAAGGATTTGTGTGGCCTGCGAGATAATTCTCGAAATTAGATATAACATCAGGAAAAATTGCAACGCCAACCAAAATTTGATTAGCCTGACCGCGGAATTTGATGATGACTAAAACATCAGTTTCGACGCATTGGCGTAACCAGGGGCCATCCACAATCATCGCAGATCTTCGTATAGGACCATAAAGTAGACTATTGCGTAGCAGATTTATTTGACTTGAAATATTCCTTAGCCCTTCGCATGATTTATTACTACATTTCTTGCATTTAGTATTGGAAACCCGCCTGGAAATTATAAATACGAGTAATTTACAGAATTGAGTCCAACTACTCGCCCTTAGGAGATAACGTGGCGTCCAACATGCGACTTCGCTTTTGCGCTCGAAGCGAGATCGTCGGCAGTGAAACATTTGCACAACTGACAGAGGCATATTCACCGAAACATCCGGTATTGCTATGTGTAAGACGCCAAATAATCCTGTCCTTGTCAAATGAGCCCATTGCAATACAGAGGCGACCGCCGATATATGCAAGTAATATATTTATTGATCGAATTCATTCATTGCCTTTGAAAAAATTTCGTGCATCGCCCGACCAGGGCATGACTGCACAGTACACACTGTACAGTTGCACACGGAGTTTCATGTCATAATTGTTATCAGTTTTAAAGCGTAGTCATATAAGTCTTGTTTTCCATTTCACCTAAATCGGTTCGTTTCTATCGGAAGACTAAAAGCCAGTGTTGGGTCAGACTCGAGTCAACTTTTTCGTATGACTTGACTTGACTCGAGTCACTTTGAAAAAATGACTTGACTTGACTTGACTCGGAGCTCCAGAAATGTGCATTGACTCGTGACTCGGATCAAATTTTACGAGTCAATTTCAAGTCATCAAGTAAACGTTGTCGATTAAATCACTGTATCTTGCATATGGTCGGATTGTTCGAGATACGCAGGAGATACTTGTGAGAGCAACCAGTCATTCACTGTTCGTACATTACACTCATCCTCCATTGTCAAATCACAAATAAATTGGCCGCAAACGAAACAATCACGTAGCTTACGTTGTCGTAGCATTAGTAGATTGATCTAAAATAAATGTGCCTATGTTTCTTAAACGGCCCAATGCTTACGTTGCGCAATGCTCACCTTTACCAACCATCTTGGGCTCTTGCATGATTTAAATCGAACAAATATAGTTTGTGCGATCATATTCTAACGGATGTGTAGCTGTAGATGGGTAGTGTAGGTTACTGTACCAAATCAATTTGTTTCAACTTCTCGAGACTTCGTATTCGGCTCTATATTTTGGCTGATAATAACTGACTGTAGCATGTAGCTGTACAGACAGTACAGTTACTCGTGTATTTTATTAACAGTTCTACGTGTGTATGTGCGTGAGTGAGTGATTCAACGTATTTTTGCATGTATATATAACTTTATATTCGATATTTGATTCAAGATAAATGGCCAATTAATCTGTCTTTCACACAGCTAGCAAAATGTAATGACTTTGAATCGTCACTCATACATCGAAAATTCAATTTGACTTGAAATGTGACTTGACTCGTGACTTGACTTGACTTGACTCGACTTGACTCGAGTCACTTCCAAAAAACAAGTGACTTGACTTGACTCGAGTCACCTTCGAAAATCGATTGACTTGACTTGACTTGAGTCAAAATCTGCAATGACTCGAGATGACTCGTGACTCGAAGGTAGTGACTTGATCCCAACACTGCTATAAAGAGGTTATCAATATTCAAGTTGCCCGCGCAATGGTTCGTAAATCTCATGTGGCCATTTGGCCACCCCTGACATCGATAAAATTGGGCATTATTTGCAAATTACAGTTCAGTTGCATAGAGGAAGAAAGAAGCAATATGCATCTTCGCGATGCAGTCACAAATTGATGCTATTTTTGGAATTATACCATGATATTGTGACAGAGCAAACATATCGCTTGGTTGTAAAATTGATGTAAACATAACCAAACGCTCCTTCCCACTTGACAAAATTTGAAATATTTGTAATGTAGCTTAGCTGCTTGGGTCTAACAAATGATTAAGAAAGACTGCACGACCTATAGTTCTTGAATACTTGACTAAGTGCATGTAGACTGGACAAGCGGACATATGCTATTTGACTATACTTCCTAAATTTCATTTATGACTAATCTCTATTGATAGTGTGAGAGTGTGTGTGCTTGTAATCAGTACAGTGTGTAATGAGAAAATTAGTAAGATGCATCTCTGTATTAGTTCTGACTCATATACAAGAGCTACACTTCGATTCTTTTATCTACATTTTAATTATACAGGATGGGATATATATGTCGTGTTTGAATGATTCATACATATTAGGTTATTAGAGAGTCCATGTTATAAAAACTGATAACACATGAGAAAAAGGAAGGATATTTATAAAGGCAATCTTTCATGCATAATGAATAATTCGAGCTGTGCCACATTGAAACAATTTTGGCATGTCATCGTTAATCATATGTTTGCATCTGTTTATTGGTGATATGATAGTCAATTAACCGCCACTGTGGCATATAATTTTCGAAGTGAATTGGTAATACTGTTGGAGTCTGGGTTGTAGTCGGAGTCGGTACGTTTAAAGACTCAGGAGTCGGAGTCGGTCCATTGAAAATGTGTGGAGTCGGAGTTATAGTCGGTGGTCAAATTTACCGACTCCACAGCCCTGGTATAACGTACGCACGAATTACATGGGACCATAGCAATTTTGGTCAGGTCACATCCATGCTTATCAAACACCCAGTGACGTGCGGTCAGGGTAGGCAAGTGAGGCAGTTCCTCTATCGATATTCAATAGTGTCTAAATTTTAAACATATTACCACCAACATCCAGGGAATTTGCATATTTATTATTCAAAGGAAAGGAGATGCACAGGTGAGGTACATACGGGTCAACCCTCCTTGTGAAAGCGCGATGCATCATGAACAGTCCAGAACTGGTCCTAATCGAATGCTATTGGAACACTGATTCCGAAAATCTAAACATTACGAACGTCAGTGCACCAGAACCACTCAAATTGCCAAGGAATGTGAGATTTGTCTTTGTTAGGTAGCCTACAATAACAGCGCAAAGAAACAATGACCAGGTGAGGCACAGGGGGATTTGCCTCACTCTGTGTTCCGTTAGCTAACAATCGGAAAATCGCAGCGCAGTGATACAATATGGAATCGACTTCGCTAACCGGTGGTGCAGTATGAATCGTTAAGTTGCGACAACCAGCATCTAGTGCAGAACAAATTTATTCACTTACTGCAGTAGTTGTTAGGCATTTCCCGTTCATACCTATAGGTATAGTATAATTTTGGATGTGTATAGTAGGCCTAGCTTACGATGTAGCCTGCGTGTGAAGAGTGCGAATGCGAATGTGTGAACTAGTCGCCAACTGAATCAGCTGAAATTTTGGGTTAATTTACTTTTTAATCTGATTATAAAGGGGTCAGTGCCTCACAAGCCGTGAACCTCACCGTACGTCACTGCAAACACCCCACTCCGGATCCGTTTACGTCACTGTATCGTATTCATCGACAATATTAAGTTGACCAATCGACTTGCATTTTCACAATTTGAACAGATCTCCTTTAACATTTTGTAGCAGCAGTTCACCCTTTTATGAAAACACTTTACAACCTATGTGACTTTCGAATATGAAAATTGCCAAGGTTCATATTATAATAATATCCTCGCATGTGACTTTTGGTATCGAAATTTAAAGACCCTGGAGCGGTCATGTGATGGACTTTCTCGACCCATGATTGAACTTCCGATGGATGCTTAACAAATGTTGTTGGTATATACGAGTTTGAAGAACAAATCTGTATCAATCACCTTATTAGTATTAGCAGCCGTATATTTCATGAACCTATACTTTTTGTGTGACAGTTTTCAGTAGCCAATGAATGTGAAACGTAATTTTAAATTTATAGAGCATTATGCATCAATTAGACGAAGCTTAAGCCTACATCTATTTTATCAAAATACACCAGCCAAGGCTGTGTCAACAAAAAGAGTTCATGTATCATCTAAAAATAGTACATTGAACGCTCTCGTATTCGACATTTCGTGCTGGTGACGTCATATTTTGTGTTACGATTGTTGATATACGCTGTTCTTTCGAATTCTCTACTAGTTGCTGACGATTACCCCTGACGAGTGTCAGCCGAAAATATTCGGGTTCATTTTAATATGAATATGCTATTCAATTGTATATTGAAGTTCTGTACCTCAAAGAAGCTGTTCACATCTATTTTTGTGACCAATGATCGTATAGCTGAAATCTGTGTATCGAAATACAATCAATGCGTTAAATGCATCCTGTGTAACGCACCTGGGAGGTAACCTGACATGGTATTGCATATTTATTGACAATGAAATAATATAGATTAATGACAATAACTGTTCCTCGACAGGAGTATGTTCAATACTTTCGATTCAGTATGCTTGGCACGGTAGTTAGGCTATGGATCCCGCTGGATTATTATTATTAATAATTGACGACACTTCGGTGACGCTTATCGCCCGTTTGGGATTTGTTCATCACGACATTGATATTGTATAGATCAGTTCAATGACTTTGTATCTTTCGAATCTTATTCATTCGCTTCAATCTTTCACGTTCACTCTTCAGTCACAGACTCTCTCGCATGCATCCAACTGGTGCCGACTTTGTACAGCGTGGATTACTGTGTTTCTGGGCTTACTGTGTTTCTGGGCTTTTCAAGACACTGTTAGAACAGCGGGTTCGACGATGAGGGGTCCCGATAACCTCCGTCACATAGAAACGAGATAGTGTGAGCAAGTATGCACAAAAACTGCCGTGATCTTCGGTCGGGAGTTTATAAAGTTTGAGTCGCGAAGGGTATAATGGCATCAGGGCGATATTTTAATATGAATGTGGGATTTTTTTTGCCAAAAAAACGCCCAATTTCCTGCGGATAATTTGTACATTCCCAAGGCCACTAGGTCGGTTAATATAGCCAAATGCCAGAGACCAACTATATCATTGCCAAAGACGAAGAAAAGTCGTTACTACAATACGGCTTGATAATGAAAATTGTCGACGTTTGTATTATACAAATATGTTTGAATTCATGATAAGAGAGACTGTTGAGTGTTGACACAGTATTAGGAATACAGTACGAAAGTGACATGCAGAGGAAAAAATGCACCTCAATTTGAAAACAGGTATGTGAGACATGTTTCATAGAGCTGCGTATCGTATCTGCATGTTCTGCCATACATGCCCGTGAAAATGCATTTTTGTGGTGTCTGAGTCTTAATCGAGTCGCGAGATGCCACTGAACATGAGATTTGGGTCGCCGTCTCAAAAGTTTAAGACCCATTGTCTTAGGTCGTGATTCAGTTTCATTCAGTCAGGAAGGCAGGCAGTCACTCAGATCCCTTCTTTACACACTATCACGGTGGGTAAACTTTTTAGCTCGTGGGCCGCAGTCAACACCTGGATCCACACCTAATTTACATGCATGAGGTCAAAATTTGATCAAAATTATGGTTTTTAAGGTCGAAAAATGTCAAAACTTCTGATTTTTCATGCCAAAATCTTCCATTTTTAGGCCTAAAAATATCGCCCTACTGATGGCACTTCAGTATCGGTACGTCATGTGCACTGAGGCATAGGCTACACAGGTAAAGTTGGGGTTCAAAATCGAAACCATGTCTTTCTTAAATGGTGCTGCTATATTCTATGGTTACCAATTCATACGTCCTCTATAAAGAGGATTTGTCCTCTTTTTCGACTTTTTTGAAAGTGTCCTCGGGGGACGCCTAAATGTCCTCTTCTTTGAAATTTTTGTGAAATGTACGTGGAAATTGGACTGAGATATAGAAAATCAGCGCTCAAGTCACAGTCCGGCAGGCTTATCCGGGACTCGAGCCAGAAAAACGACCTCTTTTTAGTCAACCAACGGAAACACTTATTTACCAGTTTTCCCCGATTTTATTCCAGCATTCTAGACATTTAGACATTTTTAGCGTCCTCGGAGGACCATTCCCTATTCTTAAGACGAATATTCCTAAAAGAGGACATATGGTAGGTCTAATAGGCCTATAGGGCGGTTATTAGGGTGGAGTGAAAAATACAATTTTTTTAATTTCAAAAAAGGGTCTTGATATGTGGTGCCAAATAGCAAATAAATAAATTCTGTCATAATTATGGGATCATGCACCCTCTAGTGGTCGTGCAATTTCATCGAACGGGCCGGAAATAGCTAATTTCACCATATCTTGATAATCGCTTACACTAGAAAGCTAGCTTTGGACTTGAAAGATGCAGAATACAATTAAATAGTATATTCATATTGAAATGAACCCGAATATTTTGGGCTGACACTCGTCAGGGGTATTCGTCAGCAACTAGTAGAGAATTGGAAAGAACATTGTATATCAACAATCGTATCACAAAATATGACGTCACCAGGATGAAATTCTGATACGATCGATTTCGAGTCGTAGGGCGAGGCCGTTCACAATTCCATTTGTGTGCCTTGGAATCAACTTTTATCAAAATACACCAACCAAAAGTCTGTCAACAAAAGGAGTTCGTGTACCACCTAAAATAGTACATTGAACGCTCTCTCATTCGAAATTTCATGCTGGTGAGTGGTGACGTCATATTTTGTGATAGGATTGTTCATATACAATGTTCTTTCCAATTCTCTACCAGTTGCTGACGATTACCCCTGACGAGTGTCAGCCGAAAATATTCGGGTTCATTTCAATATGAATATACTATTTAATTGTATACTGAAGTTCTGTACCTCCAAGAAGCTCTTCAAAGATGCAGAAGAAACATGTTTCTATCTCACTTCCATAGAACTTACTCTTAAAACGAACAGATAAAGTTACAGCCAAATTTCTGGTTTTATAGGTAAAATTAAGCACTGAAGCAGTGGGTAGGATGTCAAAAGCGTGTAGTGATTGATCTTATGGCTGAGCAACATATCATATCAATTAGAACTACTTTTCAAAACTTTTGCTCAAACAAATGAACCCCATCCAAGTATAAATAGGGCTCGAGCATCTAATAGTGACTGCTGAAACTGTATTCAAAACAGCGGCCATCGGTAG
>ATSW01044084.1:0-10572 GCA_000444245.1 Botryllus schlosseri
CTCTAGCACCATATAATTGCAAAAAACGGTTGCATACTTTACATTTTGGCTTCATTTCAATTTTCGAAGTGCACCGGTCCGCCAGACATTTTTTAAAGTTTTACCGGTCCGCGAGGTGAAAAAGGTTGAGAACCACTGTTCTATATCATGATTCCGCATTTGGTAGTTCAATAGACGACAACAATAATTGCCTTTTCCGGATATATTTTTCGGGTGGTTTGTTATTCGGGTAATTTAAGCAGTAAGTTATAGCGCGTACATGAGTCTCATCTGAGTCAATATACTATATGCGCTATATTATATATCAGCGATAAGTCACGCGACGTGGCATTGTACCATAACAGATATGAGAGAGAGGTAGCCAGTGCTCCGCACTAGCATGTCCAATGTCCACATTCAACTCGAAATATAAGCAATTTCTACTAAATAAATACTAGTCCGCCCTCAAGATTACCTGGCCTATCAATTTCGCCTTCCGTGAGATACCACCCCGTTTTTTTGTCGATTGCTTTTTATTACACTGTATCTTCTTTTACTTTTTTCATTCAGTGTGCAACTGCGCAGTGTGCATGTGCTTGTGCATGCCTCCTCTGTACGTCGCCTGGCCTAGGCCAAGGTGGGTGTCTGATTCCAAATACTACTCCAAGTCGTTTCGATACCTTCCTATCTTTTCATTGTATCGCATTTTTGTGGTGTATTGAACTGATAAGAAATTGCTAATAAACGGAACGGAACTGGATAACGGTCTACTTCCAGACTCAACACCGCTTAAGCAGATCAGATGACGAGGAGCCTAGATAAATAAGCCTCTCACGTCTGTAATCAACTGTTACATGCAGGACCTTATAATTGCCTTTCGGGAATATCATGTGAGCTTCTCAAAACAAAGCTTTTTACCTTGTCTCCTAAATCTAAAATAGGTATACTTTATCCCGTATTTTTGCAAAACGAGATAATCGGTCTGGGACAGGCTATATTCCTAAAGGCCAAACTCGTTTTTTATCGATATAGGTCGTGGATAAGTTTCCTGTTGCATATATTGCTTTATCAAAACCTGCATAAAGATAATGAAACACGCATTGAGTACTGGTATTTCTGTGGCCATGATACAAAAGTATACATTTTGGAATTTTTGTTCAAATGTTCATGTTGGCATCTCGTCTACTCGAATATTCGGAGGCAAATGGAAACCGTTAGATGTCGCTACGTCACAACAATTTTACTCAAAACGAACCCAGATGTTGCAACAGAACTTGGACAGCTAGTTGTGTAGACAAATTTTGGCGTAGTGGCGGTAATCAAATTCTAATCCAATTTGTGAAATGTTGCTATGCCCTTTTAATTGGATTTTTTATTTGTTGTCCAGCTTTGTTTCAAGCGTATATGTGTCTCGCTAAATAGTGTCCGCTGATGAACGCCGATGAGCTTACTTACGTCTTAGATGATTTTGACATATGTGGCGGTTGGCTCTCCAGTGTCCAATAGATGAGGGCTTGATTCTCGGCTAACCCTTGTTCAAGTGTCATATCTGAGCTCCTCCTAGCTAGCGTCACAATTTTTACAGCGTTTTCACAAAAAAAAAGATTATACCTGAAGGTGTCAAATCACAGACCAGATATCATGGACTCTCTGAATGTCACTGTTCATCTCTGCATTGTACATTGTTTGTGTCTTGACCGGATAAAATAATAGTATAGTACTATAGTTGATTAATGGTTATAGTATGTGACACAATGGATCCGTGACGTCAAATCATGAATTATTTCGTCCAACATTATTTCTAACTGGCCCTCTCAAACTTTCACTCTGCCTAGAGACCAATGTTCCCTCTAATTTTTCAAGAGTCTGCGCAAACACGCCAACTCACTGCGCAGGCCCTCGGACAACAGTGCGCAACCACTCTCCAATAGGGGGGTAAAACTAACCCCCCCCCCCCTAGGGATCTAGGCTATTCCCGTACTTATCATCTACATTGGGTGTCCATTTAGTAACAGCGTCCCTAAACGCGCGAAGCGCGAAAAATCTATATAATTCATGATTGCATCGGCCAATATGATCGGGAATTGCATATATATTGCTATCAATGTTTATCCTCTCCCTGCTCACATAATCAGATTTACCAGTAGAGCTGATCCAGTGAGGTGTGTTGGAATAGATATGCCCTCTAAATAATAATAAAACATCTTCGGGCGTACCCGTTAATATAATGACTTCGTTACGTGATGCTATTTCGTGATCACCCGTCTGCTATGTCAAACGATGTTGAAATCGCCAAAACGTACTAAAGTAAAAGACGTAGGCCTACACGATTTCAAATTGGTATTTCTTAACAGGAAAATAATGTTCCCTCGATATGGCATTTGTCTTGTTGTGGGACTCGGATCGCCAGGACAGGAACATTCGGCGCCAGCCATTTAGGCGCCTATGGACATTGGACATGGACAATTACACATATATTTGTATATATCGAAGTTTTTGGTCAGCACCGGGGCAGTCTTTTTCGCCCAATGTTTTCTCGCTGCTGATCGTTCTGGCGCACTTCTGGGAGTCGCATGTTACATAGCCTTTAACTTCATATGTCTTGGCGCGTTATGGTGCAGTAATGGCCGACGCTCAACTGCCCATTCCTATAAATCATGTGCAATTTTTGTTGGGAAAGGGTACCCAATAATCAGATATCTGACAATAATAAAACGCGCGTAGCGCGAAAAAAAAATCCTGCAAATTCCAAAAAAATACACAATGATTTATGTTAATTTTCGAAATAATTTAGGACCCCCTTCGATCTCGGCCCCTCCAATTGGGGAGTTTGGGTGCGAAAGTTACGGTCCTGAGTAAATCTTAAGCAATGTTCATGCAACGCGGAGAACACTATTCGTTAGTTTCTCGGAGATTACCTTCGAGCTAGCCCATTATTATTTATAACTTTGTTAAACCATGTTATTTCGCCATTCCCAGAAAATAATGCGCTATTGAAATGATATCAGTATCGCTCACGCGTACGAGGCCATACTAAAAAAATATCTTCCGTGAGGCGCACGAGATTGTGAATTCCTATTTCTTCACGGAGCGCAATAGTTACCTTTGTGGGGCGCACTTGTACCTCGATTTCAGACTTCAGTGATAACACTATTTGGCCCTGACAATGTTACATCTTAATTTTCACGAATATGTGCGCCTGCGTGGTCCATTGGACAACAGTGCGCATCAACTATAAAAAAAAACATCATTTCTGATTTTTTGTGCGCAGCGTAGATTTTCTGTGCGCAGACACCGTTTCAGCACTGCGCATTTGCGCACGTGCGCAGCTTAGAGGGAACATTGCTAGAGACCCACACGTTGTACAATGTATTGTATATATTATGTACGATCACGATGTGCATGATCGCGAATTCGATAAACATTCGGGCCACATAGGTCGAGAAAGATTAATTTGTCTACGATTATTCATCGTCAATAAAATTTTGTTTTTCGTATGTAGGCCTACAAGTACACAATGTATTGACAAGCAGTTCGCTACTATAGTTTTAGTTTTTGAGGTCACATTAGCTACGATATGGGACTGACGACAATGTGTTATGAAAGGGGAACAAATATGCGAAACGACACATGAATGAATAGTTACAGCCACAATACGCCGCGTGGGGAATTTTATCTTCCCAGTTGCCAGTCGTGAATCTCAAGATGGGTGTTGACTGTAGACTACGACTATACAAGGTGCATAACTTCGACTCCTGTCCATTGCACCAGAATTTTGCCGCGCTGTGTACGAACGATTCTCAGATCCAATCCATACCTCGTCTCAAATTTTGATGAACCACGCATATATGCGTAATTGCGTATGCGTGATGCAGTCACAGTCCTCACCAAGTCATCTGGGCATGTTTTGACAGTGCCGTGTCTTGTGATACTTCGGTAGCAGAACATCATAAAAACAAATCACTGGGACGAACCGAAGTAGCATATACGCGTTAAGCGATTCCCGAAACTAATCTGTACTTCTGCTAAGTTGTTCTGGATCAGATTTGCCACGGCGGTACGATCCAGCGTCATCCTGTTTACCCTGGCTGACTAAGCAATCAATTGAATACCGAGGCCAGACACCAATATATTCGTCGGTGCTTACCCGGGTGATCGAGGTCAAGCAGCTCAGAACTGAGACTAATCGTCTGATGACCGCAGTGTTTCAAAACCGGACAAAAAACATTGTTTCAGATTCCTCCAATATTTCATTGTCAACCAACATAGCCATAATTCATATGCACGAGCGCGGCAAAAATGATAAATCAGATACACAACGGAGAAACACTTCAATACATTTTCAAGCATTCACTAACTTTGCAATCATATTTTCGATTTTCACAAATCCCGCTACTACAATGTATATGTGCAATACCTATTCAAAGCTTATACAAAATAAGCCGAGGTTACAAGCGCTAGTGCGCAAAAGAAAATGAAAAACAAGTCGCACAAAGAAATGCTCTAAAAGTATATCAGAAAATTTTTTTAAAAGGTTTTCAAACATTTAAACTTTTTTGAGCATTTTTTAATTTTGTGTCTTTTTTTTCGATTTTCAAAATGACGCCGCTAGCTACATTGTACAGAATGAGCAGTTCGGAGTGGAAACAAGGCACCGAATAACAATGGATCAAAAGAAGTGAAACTGGGGTTTTAGGAAAGTCAAGTAGAAAAGGGAACCATCGTTTAAAAATAGATATCATCATCATAACTTAACGTATCACAAAAATTTGGCAACAAATTCCGGCCGAGCAGATAACCCGCCCAGCTAGTCATACCGCACGCAACACAATTTTTTCAGAATGATTGGGATTCAACGGGGGTCGAGTACAATTTCTCCATACCGCACAGGAGAATTGCGATCTTCTCCCAAAAACTAACGGGCGACGGTACCCATACGAGAAAAAATTTCCTGCTTCATGCGCTTGCATTGAACTTCCAAATTTTCAATTTGAAGTCGAAGACTTTTATTGTCACTCTCATACGCGCCTATAGATTGTTCCATCTCGGTTTTTTTGTCTTTTCGTCGCTTACGAGACGCGCGGCACGCCGCGTTATTCCTCTCGCGTCTAGCCGCGACAATGTCTCCCTCAGGTTGCGCGTTACGCGGGCTATTGTTCGTAGTAATATTCTGACAATTTTCGTCGGTCGGGTACGGATTTTCGCAAATTTTTAGCACCGTAGTGTCCAAAGTGCCGAACGACGTGGACGGCATATTTTGCATGAAAGAATTAACACGGTCTTCAACCATTGGCGCGTCTTGACTGCTGGTTGGAATTGTCTCTGAAATGATGTCACTGAGGCTTGATAATTGTCTCGGTAACTGAAGTTGTGCGTTTGAGCACGGGGTGACGATATTTTGTGGAGTTGTGGTGACGAATACTTGAGATGGTGAGTTGCTGGTTGCAGTAGTTGTGTTGCGGCTGTCGTCGTTGCTGCTTGGTGTTTGCGTGGAACCTAAGGATGATAAGATACCATTAGATCACGGAAACTATACCGATAATAAGTGAGTGACTTACCTTGCGGCGAACCGGCAGTCACAATTCCTGGGATCGCACAGTCATTCATAATATTGATAAGGTAATCCGCATTCTGTCCAGTCGGATCAACTGCATCTTGTTGTGCAAGTTCGGTACTCGCAAAAAAGTGAGCGTTAAAGCCCTGCGACGAGGTGTCCAGTATTCCGGTGTCTTCTGCACAGCTGCCGCCACACGGCGAGTTGTTGAAATACTGCTCCACCATCTCTAATGAAGCCTGTCTTTGAATACAGGGAGTTGAAGCCCGCTCTTCGTAGGTATTGTACGGGGAATATGCGTATGTCGAACTACTGGTGCTCAGTAGACGTTCGCGGGGGCTGCCAAATTGGAAGTCCGCTACATAACTGTTCGGGGTTCCCATGTTTGTTCGGCTAGAATACACCGATTCCAACCCAGGGGATTGACATGTTCCATTGCCATTATCCAATATCGGTCCGTGTGGATCGCTGAAGGCGTCTGAAAAATTGCAAGCAAAATATCAGCATCATAATCATTCACGTTACTTTTTACAATATCTTACCTGTTGAAAATGGAGGGCTAAGAGGGTGGCTTTCGCTGTAGTTGCCGAACATCGCATCTACAGGGGTGACACCCAGGGGCGACCCCCGATCGTCGAAAGCGTTGACTGAGTTCATCATGATATATTGCTGTTCTGGTGCTTCGTTTAACAACCATCCTGCAAGAAGATCGCGAAATTTAGTAAAGCTACACACTATATCATGTCTAAGGTTTCTTGGACTTACTAGGATTGCTATTTGAAAATGATTTTGATCTGGGGTCTAACATTATCGCTTGCTCGGCTCTGCCAATCGCGTAATCAATTCCCATTTGCTTATACACGGAGCTGTTATATTCGCTGTTCACTCGCACACTGTCTGGTTTGTTATGAATTCCGAATCAAACGCGGGGATATGTTATACGGCGCGTGCGAGAGATATGCTCTTTTTTCTCGAAGTTACAATAACAAAGAATTTATCTCGAATCGCCAGGCAAGTAAGGACCTGCCCACATTGTTTACCGAAGAGAACCAAATATCGCGCTTTAAAAGAAACAAAACTCGTCCAAAGCTCCACGCAGGAGCAATTGACATCAGAGTCACGCGCCTCATAAAACCTGAACAAAACCGCACGCTGTACCAGGGGAAACCCCTCGTAGCGCTAACGATTACTGCAATGAAAACGGTGCTGATATTCGCGCTTCGAGAAATATCTCTGCAGGAGGCTTGGCGCGATGCTTGTCACACAAGAACCGCGAACATATGAAAATTTTGTTCAAATCACGTTGAGTGACAATGCGTAGGTTCCATTTCAGAGCCAAATAATTCGCCGAAAAATATATTCAATTGATTCATGATGAACATAAAGAACTACAACAGGATATATTAATACACACGTACAAATTCGCGTTTTCAAGCGATCGCTGCAAATCATACCGCATGCATTTTGTGATTCGGTTAATTATGCGTACATCCGTGTATTTGGGAGTGGAAATAAGTTCGAGAGCTAATCGTTTACGGAGGCGTTGTCAAAAGACGAGAGACTGAAAAACGCTTCGTCATTGCGCGATTAATCCTAGGATTGCGTAATCGCAGTCTGCACAGTCAGGGAACGGCACACGTTATCACGAATCGTAATATGCTGGAAGTATTACTGTTTAATTACCAATAATTACTTGAATTAGTAAAGTTTTACCTGCGTTTATGCTTAGGGTTGCAACCCATTTTCACCCTCACTGCGGAAGGGGGTTCTTTGAAACCCCATCGCCTTATCGGCGACGAAAATGCATCGTGCTTTCGGCGTTAAAATTCAAACAAATACTCTCAGATATCATACAATTCCACATTCAGTCGCAAAACTAAATGTGCTAGCTTGGAATTATTTTCACCCACAACTAGAACGCTTACAACTGAAGAGAAAATACAACATCATTAATTCTGATACCAAGACAAGTCTAACAAGCCTGCATTACTGAGTGCTATTGCTATTATATCAACTCAGTCCGCAATGAGACTACAATACAAAGTTAACCGGCTCGCACTACAGCAGACTGCAAATGCCCTAGTACCGGCGTAGGCGGCTTATGCTTTTCGAGAGATGCCAGCCGTTACGTAAAGTAAGAAACGCGTTGCCGCGGGTTACGTGACGTATTATTCACGTCATCAGTAGCGCTGCGTCCTGATTGGCTCAAGGCCTGATGCAACATTACGAAACGACTGCAGTAACTTTCCGTGATGTCACCAGCCAAATGATGTCACGAACCTTACAGTCGGGTAATTTTCCATTGAGGTAATCACGACCCTACAAGTTCAACTCCAAATTTATGTATCAGACAAATATTCTTAGTTCATATATAATTATTTGCCGTTTTAGAGTCAGCTCATTCAATATATCGTTTCTTTTATGTTAATATACATGTTGGGGCCATTAAAGAAGCATTCGGGTGTTGACCCAATACTGCTCAATTCAAATATAAGGAAACTGTTTCGTATCTATTTTGAGACAATTAAAAGTATGCAGATGTTGACTGAATATTGTTCATACTGTTCCATATATATTACGAGGCTATTCAAGAAATGTTCAGATGTTGACCGAATATTGTTCAATTCAAACGTGAGCAAACTGTTTCATATAAGCCCCAAGCTCGCCAGTGTCGTATTCGATTGGCACGCCTACATAATATCACAGGTCCTGGCGGGTCGTGCCGAGATGACGTATGTAAGGTCAAAAGAACTGGCGCGTGGTAGCGTAAACACGGCCAAACAAGTTGAATCAGGTCGACGCCGGCATGATTGCCAGTTTGATTTCTCTCGTACAAGAATAGAACAGCCATTGAAATGCGATAAGAATGTCTGGCATGTAAATCCGGACCCGGCTTGGATTATACAACCGTGATATTAGTCCTCGAATCCGATATGAATCACGATACGCAAAATGCAACAGTGTATCCTATCGAAAATACATTGAATTCCGCGACCCGCTTAAGTAATTGACTTTAGAACATTGTTTAATTTGATTACTCGAAGACCACAAGCATTGGTGGTTAAAGTTGATTAATATTCCGTATCCGGACCGGACCAGTTGGCGGTACCATTATCCGTTATGAGAACGGTAATTTCACCGGAAACTCATTCACTTATTTATGACAGCGCAGAAACTACACGACTCTTACCTGACTCCTGTGTCTCTAACGGGTAGTCAAACGGAAATGAAATGGTGCCGGGTGAATGTCTCAGCCCAGAAATTGTTACTGATATCTGAATAATCAAACCACGCCATTGGCGAAATCTCGCTACGGGCGAATGCAAATCGTACTTACCACTTACCGCTGTCGGAAACGATTTGCTCGCGATTTAGCGCTGTTTTCTTCGTAATTTCGTCGGCTTCGGTTCTTGCGAGGTTGTTTGGGAATGTAGAAATACGTTTTTCGCCTGTGCAGGATTTTATCCTGCGAAATGTACGCCAATTCGTCTGAAAGCTCAGCAAAGGCGACAGCACACCGAGAAGCGTCCGTCCTTCGTGAAAACCAAAACGATACTGATACGTATTCTTGCGCAAGTATTGTGAAATCGCTGGACTGGAGTGGGAAAAGTGAGTTATGTGGTGAGATAAGTGTAGAAACAACCAAAGGTACGAGTAGACAGGATTTTGAAGTTATATCAAAATAGGTTAAGCTCGGAGGTAACGAGGCTGTGGCTATATGCAACCATAGCAACCGTGCCAGATTTGAACCCGCGCGCGGTGTCGTGAATCGATATAATATTTGTTTTGTTGTCACTATCTACCGACATCTTATCTAAATGAATAGCTCACACAATTCGCCGGTACAGTCTTGATTTGAACTCTTTTGTCACTTGACTACCAGGACTCAGTAACATTACATATCTCCGGATAGTATTATCGTACCCTATAAATGTATATGTATTTATAGGTATATATACTATACATAGCAGTGGTTCTGAGCCTTTTCATGATCGCGATATGTGTGGATAAACTCCCATTTGTCACCGCATAGTGCCGTCAACATGATCAATCAATCAATCGAATGATTATATTTTCATTTACTCATACACACACACAATGTACAATGCGATATACAAGATACACGATGCAACGATGATGATAGTGATGCGTGGCATAATTACAGAAAGTCATCCATCCAGCTGGAACCAAAACAAATACCGTGTCAAGTTTTGGGCGAAATCCCAAATCACAATTCTTCTGTTAACGGTGGCCCATGGTGGTTGCATCTGATTAAATTTCCACTGAAATCACAGTAAATTGTATAATAGCAGTATCGTTTCGCAAGGGATAAGTGTTTTGTCTCACCTTGTAAGTAGAATCTATTCATCATTCATGACGTATATACTGAAAATTAATTTCCGCCGTAATCCATACAACACGATGTTTTTCGGAGCTACTTCTGATTGGAATATTATAACATGTCTTCAATCGGTTGCCTGAAATATAACAATCCCACCCGCCAGTTGTTCATCGTTCACACGGTAGCGCAAACAGGCGACGTCGAAATTGCATAACGTAACTAACATGAAATCACTCTCAACATCCGAATTGCTTTGGATAGAAAGGAAAGAATAATACTCCCTCCCATTGAACTATCGGTTGTTCTAATATGAATTGGGGAAGGCTTATGGTTGCTTTCGTGGTCGTAGGCTAATTTTAATCTCTCGTTGATCCCACACGTGTTACCAACAGACTATATTCGGCAGAATTGAGTAGCAAATTCGAGACACCGCCGAATGTCCCTAACCCTTCAAACCAGACTCCATCGGAAAGAGTCATTATGAATATATCATTGGTAAAAGACGCTTGGTCCTTATTGGGCTTGCCGGGGGTATTATACCATGGTCTTGTAGAATCAGTATTTGTACGCAAATACATTTTCTGTTCCCGTAATGTATTGACTCACCGTGAAGGTAGCGACATCGATCAATTCGCTGATCGGCTGGTATAGGTTCAGGATGCGTTTTAACCGAAAATATCGGATAAGACACGCCTCG
>ATSW01044091.1:0-18017 GCA_000444245.1 Botryllus schlosseri
TATCTCTGCAG
Organism: Botryllus schlosseri; assembly: GCA_000444245.1. Taxonomy (NCBI): domain Eukaryota; kingdom Metazoa; phylum Chordata; class Ascidiacea; order Stolidobranchia; family Styelidae; genus Botryllus; species Botryllus schlosseri. The sequence continues at coordinate 12 of ATSW01044091.1, forward strand.
CACAAACGGCATTAGGATTTAGCAAGGCCGGAGCCATCAAAAGCTCTTCTATCGATGCAGCCGAGTAAACACTCGAAAAGCGCCAGAAATAGACAATTTGATGATAATGGATTACGCGGGAGATTGAAATCGCAATCCCGTCAGACAAATGTGGAACGATCTTGCTTACCGTCGTTAAACCTGCTGACGCAATCAAATCTGCACTTCAAATGTAGGGCGTATGAGACCATAGTGTCCTATATGGTGTCGACGCAAGCAAATCTCACGCCTCAGTGAAATTGTATCACGTCACAATTTCCATTTGGCTATAGGCAATTTGACGGTCATTTTTGACCGGCTTGCCGAGCATTAAATTTGGTAAAACTGGTATCAATCGAAAGCTGACTCTGCACTGATTACGAAAATATAAATTTTATTCCGCTCGCGGCCCTGGAACCCCCACAATCAGCCTCGAATTTTTCATTGTTATGGAGATTGGCATTGAGACGCAACAATGCTGTCTGGCGAAACGAGAGAGTTACTCTCTCGTTACTCTGACAGGGCCACGAGCGGAATAAAATTTATATTTTCGTCACCCAAAATATCCGGGTGCTTTCAAGGCGAATTCGAGGATACCCCCTACGGCAGACCCGGGCAAAGTGCGGCCCGCGAAGCTATTCTGTGCGGCCCGCTAAAGGTTGCTTGGAATTGAAAACATAAAACTTGCTTTTTGAATGACTAAAATCATATGCTGTGTCAAATGAACTGGAAATTTATTTACTTTGAAGCCTGTTTATTAATATGCCACCTCGCATGCGTAATCCAGATTCAAAATAAAGGCACTGTGGCAAAATATGAGTGTATCAATTGAAGTTTCCATATAGTTCAGTTCAAACGTTCATTGTTGCCATGGTCACATTACGCATATTAAACGTTATTTGTTTCAAATTGTTACGTGATACGTTTCCAAATCCATAATTCGTAAAACAAGTCAATCAGTGCTCGCGATTACTATATGACTCATCATATCTATCACCAATAAAGAATTAACGGTCATGCCCAAAAATAGAAAGCCGAAAACTAAAATTCGAAGAAGGTTTAGGTTTAGAATTTAGAGCACCAAGTATTAGTATACTGGAGTCAGGGGTAAACCCGTCTTCAGTTTTTGCCGATCATGTCGCCGAGTTTAAGGATTTTAATTAAAGTCGGTCTTATGACAGAAACGCGAAACACTCGGTCAAGGGAGGGCGAAGTTCAGAAAGACCGCAAGCTTCGCTCAACATGAAGGCTACCTAAGCAGGCACACTGCTCGGAAGGCAGCGACCAAGAAAATAAGCTTTGTACTATTGCATACACATTCCAGTGCAGTGGTTCTAGAACTGAGGGCGTGAAAGCATAAGAAGGGTGGCGCGAAGCCGAAATTTGATGGATTTTTTTTCGCGCTCCGCGCGATATACCCCCATATTATCGTTGTTGATGTTATTGTCTGACTTTGATATCTCAGGATTCTCTCATCAACAGCCATGATCTTCCATGCTATCAAACTATCCGTTGGGATTGCTAGCATTCCGGTTACGCTTTTAAATATTGTTTCGAATCATGACGGCAAATGGATATTTTTTTAATTAGCTGTCACTTTCTCATTACCTAATACCTGCAGAGCAGCATTAACATTGTAATTGAGAAACAAAATTAAAATCCGCTGGAGAATATAGCTAAATTTTTTCACTCGGCTCGCCAACGTAAGTTCTACTTCGCGTTTGGCCCTCGGAGGAAAATAATTGCCCACCCCTGCCCTACGGTCTTTAGTAAAAATAAGATCAATATGGCAAAAAATCGGTATGGGGAATCCCCAGGAACTTTGCAGAATTTCGGGTAATCGCCTCGATTTTCGACCGTTTTCATCAGATCTTAGCGAAAATTTGTAGGGGATACGCCCAAATTCGTTTGGAAAGCGCCCGGATATTCCGACGTGTGCAATCTGCGGGTACTTTCAGATACCGAGCTTGAAGGGGACCGTGACTGGCGCTATTTCCGTGTCCTCCGCACAATCATTGTGAAAAATGACGCCTCAAGATCGTTTCCAGCTATATATTAACAAGTCGACAATCTCGAAAGGTCTCCTCAGCTGCTAAATTGAAACCCGTTTTCAATACGCTCACATACAATCTCAAAGAATGCATTTTATTAACGTTGGCCCTCCAACGTGTCGTGTTAACTAAAGAAATCGTACGTGAGACAATGCAACATTGTTGAACAAATTGAAGAAGTTCATTACGACGTACTTGATTTACACTAGCAGCGTAATTCCATGTATGCGTTGCCATGGTGATCAGTATAAATTAATTGGTGTGTTATTTTTTGAAAGCGTCTGTCAATAAAGTACAAGGCTACCAAGGGTGGGCCAGAATGAATATTTGATGGGGCCGAAAAGACGTCACAGATATATCACAGAATTTACGCTGCGAGAGAGCACATTTGCTTTTCTGGCCCGGCCTCATTCTCATAAAATTGGATCTTTAGCTGATACACTTAATTTATAACGCCTTGCCTATCATAGGTCAACTTCCATAGTGTCCCTCAATTTACTAATGTCTATCATGCTGCTTCAGCAGTGCCTTTCTTACCAATATTACGAAAGACGAAATACTGTGAGACGAGAACGAATTGGGTTTGAGTTAACTGTGCACTGCATGCTAATTAATAAATTTGACTTGGACTTAGAAATGATATTGTGCGACTTTTGGACATGGATTTCAAGCTTAGGTCTAAAACGGGGTGTGCAATAGAAAATCAAGTCTGCAAATCTCTCAGATTCCATGTAACAAATATAAAAGTCATGGCACCGAGCATAATAAATCGACATGACATATACAGGTATTGACACACGCACTAATACGACGTTTTCACTGCTAGACAATTAATGAAACCACAACACAATTCTAGTACACTCTTCGACTTTTAGTGTGAACAAATCCATCGGATGTCACGTCCACAATCCGCCCAGTAGAAATATTGCATCAATGGAATGAACTTATCAGACGTTGGTGTCAATGGGTGGATTGGAAAAAATTAAAAGGGATCGAATTTTTCAAACTTTCACACAGTCGCATACAAAATTGTAATTACAGTATTTAATGAGCTTCATAGACAAACAACTCTGCCTCAAACGAGGCAAATACAGTCCAGTTTACACTACCAGGAAAGCAATGGCGGAATCCTATTTGCGAATAGCCTTTAATGTGTTGTCCAGGGATGTGCCAGAATTCGATCGTACTGCCATATTAGCAAGAGCCGGAAGTGAAACAGGCACATCTGGGAGCTAGGTTATAATATCAAACAGCTATATAATCGACATAAATGTAAGCAAGACACCTGCTATTGCTACCAAGCTGAATTATCAAGAGTCCGACATCGAGCTAAGCTGGTAGTGTAAACTGAACATTTGCTAGGCTGCTAAGCTTGCACCAAACACAATCAAAGCAAAGTACAGACGCATTATCACGATTCTTAAAAGCACCCATAATTAGGCCCAAGAAAACTCGAATATCACCCCTTCAATTACCGCTACATTACCAAGATGGTGGTGTCGTGTTGGTATAGGTTACATTATTGAAATTAGTCTGCCTTAGACACATGAAATCTGCAAAATAACACATCAATCGTAACAGTACTGCAAGACATCAGCTGCTCACATTTTATAAACAGCCGCGCATAACCAGAACATGACAATAGAACCGAGTGGGATATAAAATGACGGCCGTTGTCACAACAATTTTACAATCATATCGAGCCCAGGGACATATTTTCAAAAATTCGTCAATCATTTTCTGTCGGGTAAATTCACCACCAATTCTGTAGTCTTACACGGAGTCGGTGCATACAAGAGTAATGTACTGATTGCCAATTAAGAAATGAAATTTCAATTGCTCATGCCCCAGTTAAGTGAAGCGCTGGGTCCCAGCCCATTTGTTCCATGATAGTAGCCTACTCTCAGGCCATAGACACTAATTTATCTGCCAAAGAACGAATGTCGTAAGACTGATATTCACAGGCTACTAAATTCACATTGCGATGAATCACAAAGTCTTTTCGTTGGAAAGAAGAATAGGATTATAATCATAGGACAGGCGCTATAGTTAAAATGAAAGGGCATATCAGTCTTCAAGTTTGCATTCGTCAAAAGCGTACGCATCACTCGCGCCGGTGATAGAATATTACTTTCTCGTTATGTACAAGCTTTCTAATAGCGACGGAATCACGCGCTCCATACTTTGCCTCGATTGTGTTTGACGCAAGTAACGTTTACGAGATCACTTGTAACCGGTGTTTGGAGTGATTCATTGTGATGAAAGTGGGTAGCGGCTGGTTACTTAGACCGAGAAATAGACGTAGATGAAGATTCCGATCGATAGGATGATGACTAGCAGGGATCTCAGAAGGATGACGGCGCGCGGGTCCTGCTTGATGCTCGTGATCTTCCTCACGTTTCTTCTCTTCTCTTCCAGAGTCATGTTGCTGGTGTTTTCCGTGTTTGAGTACCCGCAAAACCAATCGTAGCCCTTTCTCCATATGCTCTGTTCGCCCTCTTCTACGCTGACTGTGAAAACAGTAACGGTAATCAACGATCGTCATAAGGTCAAGCAGATGAGCGTGGATTAGGATTTATGTAATAGGTCTTGAAGATTTTCGTCGGTTCTAGTTCTTGAGTTTTTTGAAAACATATTTCGGTTTTGGACATTGAATCTTTGATGCAGTGATTCCCAAAATGTGTGCCCCCACAGATTGTCAGGTGTGCCGTGAATCGTTTTGAAATTTTGGAAAAACAGCAGTATAGACTTGAAAATCGCCCAACAGCTTCAATAGTTGATAAATATGCACGTGTGATGAGGAAACCAATTACATGTATCGCCGATGGAAGAGGGTGATTGCCAAGTCATGATTGGGCTGCTATCCTGCTATCAGTGTTCGGATGACTCGAGTCATGAGTCACTATGTTCACATATGTTCGGATTGTACGCAAAACGCTGGTGTAACCCGTGAGAGCGACCAATCATTCAATGATGGTGTGTGTTACTGAGCCTCCATTGTTCTTTTACAAATAAATTGACCACAAACGAAGTGATCGAAGCCTACAGCTTACGTTTTCGTAAACTAGTAGTAAAGTAATTCGTTAGCAAAATATCCATTTCTGTTCTCTGTTCTTACCTTAGCCAAACCTCTTGTTTTATTGAAATTGAATTCGAATATAGTTTATATACTCCTCAATCAATATATCAATATGTAAATGGGTAATGTATTGCATCTTATCAATTCGTTTCTCTATTTTGTCTAGTAACAATAAACTGATGCTATGCAATTACGTACGTAGTTTAACAGCTCTATGTATATGTGAGCGATACAACGCCTTCTTGCGTGTATATTTAACTCTATATTCGTTCATGTGTTCAGAATCAATGACCACTCAATCTGTATTTCAGACAGCTAGCAAAATGCAATGACGTGACCATGCCTCATACTTCGAAAAGGCAACTTGACTTGAATTGTGACTTGACTCGTGGCTCGACTTGACTCGAGTCACCATCAAAAATCGATTGACTTGACTTGACTCGAGTCAAAATGTGCAATGACTCGAAATGACTCGTGACTCGAAGGTAGTGACTCGATCCCAACACTGGCTGCTATGTTGGAATCAACTCATAAACAAGAAATACAATTCTAAAGTTCATGCAGTTAGTGCAGGGGCTGGTAACTACTCCAATCGGTGGGCCTGATATGGGAAAATGAAGTACTTGACAGGCCAGCTTACTGAATCGATACATTATTCACTTATTTAGCCACCGATACAAGGAATAAATTCTATTTAATGTAAACTTTCACTTTAAAGCATAGAGTACAAGAACAGTGTTTAGTAAACTTATAAACGCAATGTACTTCAATAGTTGCTGAAGTTAATGGGACATCTGTGGTCGACCAAAGTTGTCAACAAGTCCTTTGAACTCTGGCTGCATGAGGAAAGTAGAAACCCTTAGTGAAGACTGGACGTGAACATCGGTTAGATTGGAACGCAACTTTGTCTTGTTAATGTGCATGGTCGAAAATCTATGTGGACCTGAACAGTCACTATAATTTGACGTAGTAAGCCAGTGGTGGGGGATTGAGGCAGACTTTGGCTGCTGGCCGTATTATCACGTAAGACCTGAAACTGTTTGCGGGTCGGAGGGTTCGGCCCGCCGGCCATAAGTTCCCCGCCCCTGAGTTAGCGCGACTAATATAAATATCAAGTCAAACAGACAAGTCTCAATACTTTTCATTAATCTGGTTGCCCCTCACAGGAATGAAAAGTGAATGTACTTATGGTGCCATGTTCACTTGCGATCTCAACAGTTCAAATTTATGGGTAAAACACGCAGATTTAGGCAGTAAACACAACACCTCACCTTCTTCGATCAATTTTGGCTTCTCTCCGTTCGCGATTTCGGTGCCGTTTTCGCCGTTTGCGAATCCGTTTTTGTGCAGACTGTCAAGTTCAGTTTCGTCCTCGAGCAAGTCGGTTCTTCTCTCCTCCCAATTCTTGGACCACCAAGTTATTCTGGCAATCTGGAAAAGGTTAGATATATGAGATATAGCTTGACCCTGCAAGGTCACCCGAATTTCAAATATCAAAAACGGTGTACTAGTATAGCTTACACACAAATACTGATATTTTTAGTCTCAAAGACCGATAGCAGACAATAATATGATATCTTCACACGGCTTCAAGCAAGCAAAATAATGTATTTACGATTAATTTTTTACAGTCAATCATAATCGTAATCAACATTTGCAGTAAATGTAATTGTGTGTTTCATGAGTACTTATGGTTAATTTATCATTCATTTCAACAGAACATACAGGCGCTTCTTCGATATACGCCCCAGATCGAAACAGTGCTCCCCGTGACACCAACAAATGTTTTACATGAACACAATAAAATTTATAAACGTCAAAATAAATTGTTTTTTGCCTTTGTTGTGGAAGGGGGATATTATGGTTGGAGGAGAGGGGGATTTTAGGAGTGGGGAGGGAGGATTTTAGGGTTGAGTAGAGGGGGATATTAGAGTTGGAGAGGGGGGATATTAGGGTTCGAGGAATGATGGATATTAGGGTTGGAGGAGAGGGGGATATTAGGGTTGGGGAGGGGGGATATAAGGGTTAGGGGATGGGTTTAGTGTTAGAGCTGGGCTAGGGTTAGAGCTGTGTTAGGGTTAGGAAATGGGGATATTAGGGTTGGAGGAGAGGGGAATATTAGGGTTGGGAGGGACGATATTAGGGTTAGGGGATGGGTTTAGAGTTAGGGTTGAAGCTGGGTTAGGGTAACCCAAGAATAAGTTTGGAGTGCGGGACACGATATTCCACACTCTCCCGACCATCATATCCTCAACCCTAATCTTGGGATACCCTAACACCAACTTTGACCCTAACCCACCTCCAGCCCTAATATCCCCCTTCCCCAGCTCTAATCCTGGAATACCCTAACACAACCCTAATATCCACCTACCTCTAACCATAATCTCCCCCAACCCTGATATCCCCAACTTTGACCACATCAAACCCTAATATCCGTCTCTCCACAGGCAAAAAACAATTTATTTTGACGTTTATAAAATTTGATCGTGTTCATGGGAAACACTTGCTGGTTACATGTGAAACACTGTTTCGATCTGGGGCGTATATCGAAGAAGCGCCAACATACAATAGGCGGAAAACTTAGTAAGACTATTTGTCAAATCTACAACTAAAATTGTGGCTTGGATATAAATATTCTGCATGGCTCTATCGATTTTGGGGATATACACAATTAACAGATTACAGATAATTCCCGCTGAACACCCTTGTACGGTTTCAATGTGGCTGGTCCTCAATGGCCTCTAGGAAATCGATATCGAAGGCCAATCGGTTAACTGAATTGTGAGCAGTTCAAAACCAGTATACTAAATCTTGGTTTGGTAGTGACTAGATGGCCCCATGACCACAACTAGCCCCCGTAAATGATCCATATCCACACACATTTGTTTGGCTGAATCTAACAGCAGTAATGAGCTAAACGGCCAGACCAGGGAGTTGACAGACTCCGGGCACGTTGACTATTCGGCAAGGCAATATCGCACTAGCAACATTCGATGAGCTCACCCTGTCTTTAGTGGGTTTATCCGTGAGCAAACTGACAATGACGGCGATAATCACAGTGATTGCGAAGAGGATGAAGGCAAAGTACATGAAGTGGAGATTGCCTATAATGACTTGATACCATTCTGGCCTGAAAAAAAAGAATGTGGTATTGTTAGTGGGAGTTACAGGTTAACAAAGATTGGGAAATTATATTATTATCATCATTATTATTCAATATACTACGGATTGCTAATGACTCGGGTGACAGAACCACAATTTCCATACAGTACAAATTATAAATCTTTCAAAATTTTGAAGTCTGCCTCGCAACAAAACCCGCATGACTAAGTATATCTCAGCGGCGGCAGTAACAAAGTACGGTACTTCTACTCTTTGGAATTGCTTGAGTAGGTTTGGTCTATTTACTTATTTGGTTATGTTTTAGATTGCTTTTTCTTGTACCCAAGTTTTTTTATGCTACACTGCCAAATTTTCACACTTTGGAATTTGTAAAGTAGAAAGTAGTTCTGAGCTAAGTCTGCAACACTTTAACCGGTGAAATTATCATGGCAACCGGTCGGAATAGTCCAGTATAATTCCAACTGAATATATTTTCGAAAATTGTAGAAATTCATAGTTTCATTACTCAATAGTCGTTTTTCATTGGTCACAATGGTACATCTTGAAATTCAAAAAAATGTAGCCCCCTTGATTGCTATGTGGACCCACATCCAAATCCACTTTGGAAACAGCTTACTTATTAATTATAAACCATTATTTTCCACTTCCACTCGAAATAATTCTTACATTTACCCTCACCTCATATCTTCTGTCACGCAAGATCCTGCCTGCGATTGGTAAGCGAAAACGACGATCATACGAATGACCCCGACAAAAATTCCGGACATTAGCCCCCAAAACGCCCCCATTTCGTTACATCTCGGCCACAGCACAGCGGTCATGAACACGGCGGCGATAGGCGGGGCCAGATATCCGCTGATTTCTTGGATGGACAGAAACAGCTGGCCTCCTTGCAACGCCAGCATGAGAGGAATCTGTGTGTGAAATAATATCAAAATAATACAATGTATATTACAGTAGGTAACAAAATGAGAAAAAAAAATTAGGCAGAACTTCTGGGATTGTTTTTTGTGGTTTTTAAGGTTGCTGATCACAAATATAACAATTTTGCCAGATTGACTCTGGTTTGGAAGATAGTCAACCACTAAATAACCCCAAATGACCGCATTTACGTCCTCAACCAGAAGGTTTTGAGTGGCACGTGTAGTAATTTTCAGAATTAGGTATATTATTATCAAACAATGAATTGTCCACGAAATTTATTGTGAACTTGCAAGGTCAAATTTGAGATGTTGATGACTAAAAATGCGTAGCAAGGGTGGCGAAAGAGGCCATGCCCCCACATTTTCGTAAATCTTTGCAATTTAAGATAAAGTGGAGTAGAGCATTTCACGGTATATTGATTTAACTTGATTTTTTCATGACATCAATATCAGCCATTTTGGTAAGATCTGTCTTGAATTCAATACTCAAGTGATCCGTGTGACGGTTTGGATAACGCATTTGGCCTTTTGGTCAAAAAGGCTGCCCACTCTTGTCCTAAACACTTCACCTAGTAGGAAGTAAATCATGGCTTTTTCTAATTTTATGCTGTACATAAACAGACTATGAAGAACCTGCATGTGGTCCTTGGACAATTTGGATTTTGCTATGTAGTAAGTAGTTTTGGAATAGGTTTACGTTCCCGTTTACGAGTGAAATTTTCATAGCGACTGTACGAAATTGCCCTGCCCACAAAGAAGCATCGTGCAACACCTTTACTTCTACACGGGTACCGATGATGACTACTTTCACCTTGTCTGGGCGTTGGTGTTTTTAGAATACTGACGCTTCTACGTAACAGTCTTCAAAGGCATGATACTTACTGTGTCCAACATTATCAAATGGAAAGTAATTATGGATAGACTTGATGTAGGAATTGACGTAAGAAGAGACATGGTACGCATGGCAGTTTTGCCACTACTCGGGTATTTTTGTCAAAATGGCTGCCTCGTAAAGTACTAATTAAACTCGTCATTAGGGTACAGAATAGCGTAGGGGAGGTAGCGTAGTGGTGACAATAAGCGCCCACTAATCGGGCCCCGGTTCGATTCCTGTCGGAGGTGTATCTGGGATCCTCTCCCCTGCCGTCGCCGTTCATACGGCGACAAAAAAGATCCGACGACAGAAAGCACTCACAAGGAATGACAAGAACTAGAAAGCGACGCGGCCTCAAAATATGAACATCGAATAGAACTGTGGCATCGGGCACTCTAGGCCGAGGTGGATGTCAGTCTAAAAGACCGCAACTGCGCGTCGTTAGACATCCTATGATCTGTTCATTACATTGCATTGTGTCTTATCGCATTGTACATTGTGCGTGTCTTGTTCAGATGAAAATATAAACTCAACGATTATTATTATTATTATAGCAAGTTCACCATGTGTGGTATCGCCGACTGCATTGTATGTGTAATCCAGCTTTTTATACATGTTGAAATGTTCAGGAATGCTATTTGCGATATACATTCCCCGATTGCAAAATGCTGTTTATCCTGATAAACACTGCAGTTCAGGGTGTGCCCCATGACGCAATAACAATCACACTATACAGGACTTTGCAAGATTGCAAAAAAGTTCAAATTTTACAACATTCCAGTCACACAAGTCTCTTACCCAAGCAATGCTGAGGCCAACCATGACAAGCACCCAAAGTCGACCAACAAGCATGAGTTCTCTGGTAGTGGCCCGGGGTCGCACGACCCTTTTCCAAATATCGATGGTAAATATCGTGCTTGCACTGAAAACACAGGTGAAATATTTTAGACGGGTTTACCTTAATGCAAACAATGAAAAATGGTGAGGCATTCAGTTTTCTGAAATCCATTGTGAATAGCACCACTATTTAGAGAATGCACAGCACAATAGCTTCTACAGACCTGATCACTGTTGCCATGGTAACTCAGCACAGTGGTTGAATACCGACTTTATATTGCTTTCTATGACAAATTTGAACAGGTTTCAATCATTCCCATTATTCGTCTTGTCAGGTTTGTTTAGCAATGTAAGTCATCTAACCATAAGGATACCGATTGGTGATTCATGGGCGTATATTGAAGTCAATAAAAGTAACACCGCTAGCAAGAAGCATCAAAACCTGCTGATATTGCGAAATGATCGCAAGATGGTACCGTGCCAGCAGTTTATTGGTGATGAACCCACTGCTGCTCACATTTCGGCGCTTCTTCGATATACGCCCCAGATCGAAACAGTGTTCCCCATGACACCAAGAAATGTTTCACATGAACACAATAAAATTCATAAACGTCAAAATAACTTGTTTTTTGCCTGTGTCTGCAAGGCACGATATTACGGTTGGAGGAGAGGGGGATATTAGGGCTGGGGAGGGAGGATTTTAGGGTTGCAAGAGAGGGGGATATTAGAGTTGGAGAGGGCGGATATTGGGGTTCGAGGAATGATGGATATTAGGGTTGGGAAAGGGCGATATTAGGGTTGGAGTAGAGAGGGATATTAGGGTTGGGGAAGGGGGGGGTATTAGGGTTAGCGGAGGGGGTTAGAGCTGGGTCAGGGTATCCCAAGATTAGGTTTGGGGTGAGGGACACGATATCCCACCCTAATATACCCCAACCCTAATATCCCACACCCTCCCGACCATAGTATCCCCCAACCCTAATATTGGGATACCCTAACCCCAACTTTGACCCTAACACACCTCCGACCCTTATATCCCCCTTCCCCGACACTAATCTTGGAATACCCTAACCCATATCAACCCCACCCCCAAGCCCAATATCCTCTTCTCCTCCTACTTTAATACCCCCTCCCCCAAACCTAATCTTGGGATACCCTGACCCCAACTTTTACCCTAACCCGCATCCAACCCTAATATCCGTCTCTCCACAGGCAAAAAACAATTTATTTTGACGTTTATAAAATTCTATCGTGTTCATGGGAAACACTTGCTGGTTGCATGTGAAACACTGTTTCGATCTGGGGCGTATATCGAAGAAGCGCCCGCATTTCATATGAAGTACCATATTATCATCATAAACTACTCAACTACCATCTACCAATGCAATTATCTCTAGCGCTTGTCATCCAATCACTAATTTCTCACAAATAATGAGGAAACGATAGCTCTTTAAGCCACTTGGACTTTGAACGACACCAAATACAAAAAGAAGAAATATCCACCTGTTGAATATTGAATCCAAGTCACTCATCAACGCAGCGATCATGACACTCATCATCAGACCACGAGCACCTAAAAAAGTTTGCTTCAGTTTTCATTGTGGCTTCAATGCGGGCATGTCAAACATACCGCACCACCAGTGATGCAATGCAGATTAGGCAAAAAATGCTAGTATCATTCAGTAGGTTTTCATCAAAAGTTGAGATTTACAATATAAATGCTTCGAAGTAAATAACCCCTCCAGATAGCAAATGTTCATAGGCCGCAACATAACTGTCAAGCGGGAAAGTTCTCACTCTAGTCAACATTAGTAATAAGTGAGTGACAACGGCAAAAATTACACATGTAGTGCAGAGTTATAAAGTAAAAAATGCACCGAAAGCTACTCATTCACGGAGGCGGCAATGCCAAGGCTAAATCGTCGCTTGCAAGTTAAACTACTTAGAGAATATAACGCAAATATCTGTGGTCTCACTGGTATATAGCTTCTGACGTACTTGATCTCAGCCTTACCGAGTCAATTGGTATTGGTCTAATTCTATCCATCGCATTTGCACTTCATTTGCGGCAAAATTAATATATTTACACCTCCCACTTTGCCTAGAGTGTTGTGGTGGTTTAGTGAGGCAGTTCTATAATCCTTTCCGTGACCCAAAACCCGAATTGCTGGAGACCGGAATGGTGATTTCATAATATGAACACATACAAAGAGTCAAAGTTTATAGTTAAATCTCTTGACTCCTCTCAACACATATTCAAGCCCAATCATAGCGAATAAAATAAAGGGAGCACAGAATAATGGCAAGTTACAACTGTTGATGATATAAAGGGTGATGTATTATATAGAAATGTTCTTTTAAGGATACCGCTGATATGGGCAGTCGTAGAGGAAAACAGAAGTGTTTGTAATCAATTATTGGCAGCTTTGGTGGTACATATGACAACAGACAAAAAGGAAAGGAAATCAACTAAGACCAAGGAATGAAATGTACTCTAACAACACGTAAGATTGCAAAATTTCTTGTGAAATAGGCAACCAATGTACAAGCTAAACCACACAACTCACAAGTCAATTTCTATCATCGATGTGGTTACCTGGTGGCATTACTCCTAGAACAAGTCTCGGAAAAGCGATATTACTGCAGCTTGTGGTACTTTGACAGACTGAATAGCACACATCCGGATCCACACAGGCTACCTCATCTGTAAAAAGAATCATGTTGTGAATAGGCCTACACCAAGTACAGTCAGGAGATGCACGAAAATACCATCTGTCTGTAACTCTGTATGTCAGTTCAATACTTGATTGTACACTATGCAAAGAATAGCAATAGAAATTATTCTACTGCATGTGAGCACATATCAATTACAATGTAAGAGGGATTTTTTATGATGTCATGAAATCATTCTCTGAAAACAAGCTATGCAATCAATTAATGCTATGCAGAAAAGTCATATGTAGTGCAAGATTTGCTAGTGGCCACCCAGACAGAGTCCCACCGTATACATGGGTACTTGCCACAAACAAGGCACAAATTCTCCGTTTATGCAACAATCAAGGCAATGATTGTAATAATGACAGCTGGCGTATATAACAGTGACAGAATGACTCGTCATTTACAATATTGTACCCGAAAAAGGGATCAAATCAACAAAATCAATGGATGTTGTATCCACAGTATTTCCATCAATTTTAATAATATTCAAACCTTGGAAATATATGAAAACCTGAAGGTTTTCGAACTGACACTCTTCAAGGACAATCGTCAGTTAAGTGTGGAATTTCAACTACACTGCATACAAAAAACTATGACGCTGTAGAGTCGGATGAAAATATATCAAATGGAAACAAATCACGAGCACAACAAATTACCGTGTTCAGCGTTAACACAAATCCCCTCTGGTGACACCAAAACGATTGGTGGATCTTATTAAAGGTGGATTCAAGTGCAGGAAAATGGAAACATATATGGGCAATCCCCAATACGTAAAATCTCTCATCACTACAGTTATGAGCACAAGCGTAATTCTCCAATTATTGCTAACCAAGAGTCAGAGGTGGTCAAAGCGTTTCAATATAAGTAGAAGTAGAAGCTATGTCATGAATTTCTACCACACACAGCTAACGTGTGACCCGGGTTGACCTGGACCGCTGCAGTAGAATGGGAATACTTATATCATGACATTACCAAATCAAGCATCACAATCAACCCTTTTATAATATGAGTTATTGCCTGTTAGTTGGCAGCTCACAAAACAACATGCGTTTCGGTGATTGAACGAAGAGTGGATCCGAAACAGTTTATCGGTGTTCCAGAAATAAGAAAATTGTAATCCCAATTTTTAATTAATTACACAATTATTGTGCAAGGTAAAATATCATTCATGTCGAATGTATATAAGTTTGGCCATTTTCAAAGTTTTAACGTCTGCAGAGTCTACTTGGATGAGTGTGAGGCTTTATTTCAGTCTCCACAAGGTCAAAATAAATTTAATTGTAAGTGATAACATCTGGTGATTTGCAGATCGGTAATTGTGAAAATGATGGCACGGACAGATAGATAGTGAAAGCAGATTATAGAAGAATATGATGCGTTCGGATATGCGCAAAATTTTAGCCAATCGAAGCAAATTAATAACATGCCAAAGAATTGATCAAAGCAGTGGTTCTCTAACTTTTTTTGGCACGCCCCCCTCGAATATAGTGAACAATTTTGCGGCCCCTTATTGCCATACATTTACTGACTACAAGCCAAATCAAAAACCAATCGCACAGCTACACGCACGCCCCAGTTACACTACATTCAGAGACAGCTTCTGATTTGTGCAGAGTTCGGTATCATTCATATATAGATAGAACGACGCGGTTTTTAAAATTAAAATCGAAATACAACTAGGATTATTGCCATTGCTGGAACTTGGATGTTTCAGGACAAATTAAACTTATTCCAAGTTCAAGGAGCTTCATTCCTCTGAGGCAGCGTCGTGCCTCCCCTAGACGCTTTCACGCACCCAAAGTTTGAGAACCACTGGATTAAAGAGTTATCCCAGGATACACCAGGCTGCACGTTCTCAGGCGTTTACCTGCGTAAAGTATTCTACTGATCATCCCTGGCATGACCATGACAAACATTGGTAGAATCTTTATAAATCCTGCCATCAGGGTAGCCCCTTGTGCGTGAGACAGACTCTTGGCTGCCAACGCCCGCTGAACTATGACCTGTGGAAACAGGGTATCCATCAGTCAAGTCAGTCTGAGTATGGAAAGCGGGCTCGTTGTAAAATATTGGAATTCGACGCAGGGGGAAACCTTAAAGAACACGGCACTCTACTTCACATCTGCTCATATCAATTCCGAAAACAACTTGAGTTCCTCCTTCAGGAGGGTAATAATGTAGTTTCCTCGATACTGGATATGTTATCAGCTGCTTCCACCACAAGTGGAATGTAATCCCCGAGATAAAATTCCACATATCAAATCCCACAGGAAGCAGTGGAATCAAATAGTTTTATCATATGCACTATTTCTTCATAATAATGAGTATGAAAACCAAGTTGCGATCAATGGAAATGACTGATAAATCCAATGCATAAGAATTGCAACATCAGTTCAAAATTGACAAGGACAAAGCCTGTTATATGTCAGCAATTTCTTACCTGATCGGTGCACCAATACCAGATGGAAGCGGGTGTCTGTCCAATCAAGAATCCAATCCACGGCATATTCTCGTCAGATGGTTCTCTCAACATCGTAAAGGAATCGCTGTAGGGAAGTCCGCAACCTACAAAACAAACAGAAACATCCATATGAGAACAATTTTGATATTTAGTATTTGGAGGAAGCTCATGTTTTAGTATATTCAAAGTAAACTAACTGACTTTTGTTGTAGTTTCAAAACATTCGGAATGAGGCTGTGGGACTATTGACATTGGATCATTTCTTCTCTCATGAATACTGATGAAAAACCTGCAATTTACTGACAATAAAATAACCTAACAAGTCTTTGAAGCGGATAAACTATTTTATAGTATTTTATATACACAAAAGAAATGTGGTCCGAATGCCTTTCTTTGTATGAAAATCAGTGCGGCATATTTGCTACAGTCCAATGAACAACAATAGCTATCTTGGTTCTATATCACACTTGACCTGTAGTATTCTCATATTTACAGTGAATAGTGGCGAAGAAAAGATTGTAAAGAATCTGGTGAGAAATTTCGTCGACTTTTCACGGAATCAAGTATGGTATGAAATAAGTGGGTCTTAAATGTGCACTGTGCAACACGCAGAGGTGGTCAGTAACAGAATATTTTACTTTTTGTACCGTGCTCATGTAGAGTTTGCCATCTTGCACTACTCACTAAGGTGTTTACGATTTTAGACTTACACTCTCACAGGTTATATTCTGGATTTTGTAAAGTAGAAGGTAGTTATGGGATATGCTTGATCATGCTTATAAGTGAAATTTTCATGACAGTATCACATAGGGCAGGGGTGGCCAACCTGCAGCCGTATGCGGCCGTAGAAGGAAGTTGGTGCGGCTATGGACATTTCAACTAATATGTGTTGGCGGCCGTTGACATGCAATTTGAATTTACGTAATTGCCAACGATTTCTTGAGAGATTTTAATTAATCTTGAAATTTTTTTTGCGCTGTGCGCAATTCAAGGTGACATCGTTTTTTGATTATAATATAATAACATCCTTTGCAATCAGAACCCCACATTACAGATTCGAACACTAGAGGAAATGATACGCTACACATAGAAATGCCCACTCAGGATCGTGTGCTCCTCACTATACCAACAATCCTGATAGGTCAAGAAATAACAGCATGAAACAAAGTGACTAATAACAATTTGCGAACCCGAAGATGCACCATCATTCATAACTTATTGCCCTAAATTTTCGAAAACACCCCCTCCATCAACTTTACCGGTGAATCTGGTCACATGGGTTGAGAGAGGATGTTTCATAGTAATATGTAAAACTAATAATATCAATGACGAAATTAATTAAATTCCAAAAGCAATAGTCAGCTACCGGTACCATTAACTGCTAAAACTATGCGACCCATGGTCCAAATCTACCTTTTGAACTGCTTACTTGGGCACTTTTCAGATCTTCATTTCGACTGCTACTAATAGTTTTGATTAGTTATTGAAATTCCTACTTCTACTTGTATTTAAGTAAATATTTACAGCTTTATTTTTACTTCTATTTGAGTAGGAACGCTGACTACAAATTTTTATATTTAATGTTGATGGACATAGTACAATGATCAACCTTCTGTCATCGTGGTCGTGTTACGAGACGGGATGGCTTTCATATAGCCTTCTCTCAATCCTTCCACTCCGCCAACTTCAATGAAACCTGAGAAAGCACGAACCCAAAATCACCACAAACATTCCCGCTCTACATGGGCAATCATACTCAAAACTGTGAGAGTAGTAGCACCAGCGATCATCAACACAGCCTGCAGCGTATCGGTGTAGATTACAGCGGCGAGCCCACCAGTGACGGTTAATACTGCGGTGATGAGTATCAAACCGATCATAGACAGATAAATGTTCCATCCCAACGACTGTTGTATGAAGAGTCC
>ATSW01044105.1:0-13282 GCA_000444245.1 Botryllus schlosseri
TGTAAGACACCGCTGACGCGGATGAGGTGGCGAGGAGGAGCCTAGGTAAACCTCCAACACTTAGGTATCGAAATTCGGAAGCCGACCTCTGTCGGACTCGAACTCGCACCCATTGGTGTTGCAGCCGCGGATTATACCACTGCGCTATCTCGCCACGTGGTAATTGGTAATCCTAATATAGTAAGCGATCAACTACAAGGAACTAAGACACCAACTTCTAAGCACACACATAAACAACTGAGGTACAAACACAATGAACAGAGCGATGTAACCTGTAATCAGTGCCTCGACACCAAGTGTAGTTAGCAATCACGCGCCATCCAGAAATCCTAATTATAGTGCGGACATTTCAATTCACAATTATTGTAAAAGTAAAAGTTACAGTTAGCGATGCGTTGCAAGTCCAACAAGTCTTTACAAATGCGTCGCAGCGATGGAAGCTAAGGAGCCACTGCACTTATATCCTACTAAGTTTATTTATTAGTTTTTTTTTTCATTTTTTTAGTCTTACACAGTTTTCATTCACAAGTACCCGCGTCACGTTCGTCATTCGCACTGCAACTTTCGAAAATGATACATAAAATAGTGGAAAATCGAAGCAATCAATCTATAGATTGATGCTACAATTTCAACCAGCGGGCTCAAAAATGGAGGTTATCCATAAATCTTAGTGAATATACACGTAGATATGTACGTACAGTCGTAGGCCTACATACATTTGTACAATATGCGACTACATATACGTGAGTGTACGCACGGGAGTTAATGGCATCAAGCTTGAATATCCATATCTTATACTAGGGAATTACACAGTACAAATCTTCTAATATTGCGTTTTAAAACACCCATTTCTATTGTCCCTCAAGTAGGGTACAATGTACAACAGGGGTGTCAAACTCAAATTGCGTCGCTGGCCGGATTCAAGCCCTCAAATCGCCCGCGGGCCGGATCAGTCAACTGATTCCAAAATGCTACCTCGTGTTTTTGCTTTTCACTTGAATACTTTATTATCCAGCATATATAGATAATACACGGATCATATATATGGGCTCTATTCCAGCAAGTCGCAACACTTTTATTCGCAAACAATGGGATTTGCAAAAATACGACGATTGTCAGGTTGAATACAATTAAGAGCTGATAAAACAGTGGCGCTAACGACGCTATAAGTTTGCATAATTCTAAGCACCCTTTACTGTAGCCTAATCGTAATCTGCCGAGGGTTCCGCGTACGTGAGGAATACAGGATATTTAACTGTAAACGCGGACGTAGGTATTTGGATTATTATTATTTAATCGCAAGTCTTGTTTCTCTTTCCAAGCTCAGGGACCTATGTCGGATGGCATAGTGACACAGCAGTGCGATCATAGATATTTGAATTATATCTTTGTGTAACTAATATATTTTTCATGCATATGCATGTAACGATCCCGCAATGGCGTTTTCACTTCTGTGGACAGCTACTTTTCGGTCCATTTTCCCATAAAACTCTGAAATCAGTATACACTTTTTGCCTTCTCGAATTAGAGAGAGTGAAGAAACCACGCCGCAGTCGGGTGGTTATAATGTGGCCTATAAACATCCTCGACATTTGTTGTCTTGAGGAAATATTTATTGAGAGTATTTCCTGCAAAATTCTCAACATTTGTTAACGTTCGCGTTCACACGAACCAGAACCTTCCAGAAGTTAGTATGCATCACTGTCAGTCCGGAGTTAAACGGGACCTGCGCTTTTGCGATTAATTATCAAGCTCATTGATCAATCACTATGCACCACGGTTTCGAATACCCGGATATTATTAAGAAGTGACATAATGCATTGTTCTAGAATCCGGTTGAACGTCTTGACACGATGGGGATTTACAGGTCTATTTACGCAATCACTAGAGGGCCGTAATCGAAGGCTCAGTGAACAGCAGTTTGGCCATCCCTTATAAAGTATATTGCACTACTGTATTTATTCAATGTGTTTATATGTTTATCGCTAAAATTCAAAGACAGCCGTAATGCATTTAAAGTAAGTCTCGATTCTTTCGTAACGGCAGATTTCATAAAATTGTAGCAACCTATTTCACGGCTATAATTAGGGTTGCATTCCAAACAAAAATCAATTTAAAACAAACATGTTTAAAACAAGACCCTTGTTTAAAACATGCTTTTAATTGTTTTGGTTTGTTTTTTATTAGGCCATGACGTCACGAATATTCAATTGTGATGTCATAATAATTTGACATTGACAATTGAAAATATAGGGTAAATATAGCTCCTTTGGTGAAATATCTGTACTATAACTGTTAAACCGACTATTTTGAGGGTTCCAACCATCCCATATCGATATACGTCGGCTATATCGGGTGACAAGTGTTCGTAGGCTCATACAACATGGGAAGTATTTACACAATTATGGCATAATTTTACAACTTAAAAAACATTTTTCTAGAAAAGCTCTGTTTAAAACACTGTTTAAAACATGGTTTAAACAGGGTGACTTGAAACACCGTTCGTTTTAAATGCAACCCTAGCTATATTACATAGATACAAACAAAGTGCGATCGAGTGCAGCGCATCTCATTGTGAGAAAAGTCGAAGAATTGAGTAAAGTTTATTCCTTTCATGCCTCGAAGTGCATATATCTGTATCACGCCGCGCTTTCTGTAGCGAAGCTCGATTTGCCTGCTACGACTGTGCCCGTGTGAACTCTCGCATTCAAATCGTTCAATAGTGCATGGTGAAGAGTTCTGGCACAAACACATAAACAAGACTTCAAGTCGCGGAACTATTTACCAAGACATGATTTGAGCATATATTTTATACTACTTTTGCACATCTACAGTACGGTTCCGACTCAAGTTGAATTTTACGTGTCGGATGGAACAGGCAGCGTGGCCGCTCAAATATTCTTATATCAGGACGCAAACTACACCAATCTGCATGGCGGAATTCCGGTTCTCAAGTCTAACGATACGCTGTACGTGGAGGTAAGCACGTTGTGTACTTATTTGCTGTCGACGTATAGCTGGTTGCTCTAAAGATACTAGAAATTTTTGTACCCATTTTCTCCTGGATTTTATGGATGAGTATAAAGATGTTACTTCTTAGCCAAACATGAAAACTTGGCAATAGCAACCGAAGGAACTTTTCAAACACCGATTGACAGAAAAAACAACAACTCGTCAACCATGACTGCCAATACCCTGGCAAATGAGTCGCTGTGTAATGAAAAAAATTAGCAAACAAGAACTCGTAACAAAAACGTAGAAAACTCTGAGGCAACTTACTGCGCAAGGGGTGACGCACCGTATCGCCATGCAGTCCACACAATAATAAACGTCATTCGATAGCCTACATTTTACCGTGACGGAATAATTTCGTATTTTTGAATTTTTGTGTTGTTGTTCTTTTAATACTAAGCTTTTGAAATGCTTCTTGCAGAACTTCAATATACAATGGAATAGTATATTCATATTGAAAGGAACCCGATTATTTTAGTCTGACACTCGCCAGGGTTAATAGTCAGCAACTAGTAGAGAATTGGAAGGAACATTGTATACCAAACCAACAATCGTATCACCAGCATGAAATTTCGGATACGAGAGCATTCAATATACTATTTTAGATGGTACACGAACTCCTTTTGTTGACACAGCCTCAGCTGGTGTATTTGATTAAAGTGGACTCCAAGGCACACAAATAAAAGTGTGATTTGTGATATGCGGCTCGCTCATGAAGCAAGTCTACCCACCCCTGGACTATACATTCCCAGGTCGGTGACTACTAGAAATTTAACAGATTTTCGAAACAAGAATCATCGGCATGACGATAATGTATACTGCAAACTAATCGAAGAGGAATACAAACATCGTAGACTAGGTCTCTGAGCTATCGATACGATAGGTAAGCTATACATGGAGTCAACATGGAAACAACCAACAAATGAAGTAGTACAAAAGTACAAATACAGCACTCAAAATCTATATAGAAGTCGATTCCTTTCATCGACAGCACCAGAGGTTTACTAAATAGCCCATGTAGACTACAGTTCGTGGATCTAGCTATCCTGCTCTGGCCTGAAACCGATAAGCGATGGATTCATTCTCCAGCACAAGACCTATCGCTCCTGACCAAGTGCGGGCTACTATCTCAAAAGAATTCCAAAGCTAAACCCAGACGGAAAATGCAGAATGTGCCATAACCGAAATGAAACTGCAGCACATCTTATGTCTTGCTATGCTGGCGCTGCTTTCCCACTTGCAGCTACTGATTACACATGTAGACACAAGAGGATCGGTCACTACATTCTTTTGAATATGCAGATATTTTAACATAACCTCTTCGACAAAAAATTGGTACGATTACAGTCCAGTACAGGAACAAAAAACGACCAAAACACTGTTGGATATACCAGTCACAACTGACCGCAAAATCAGGAGCAACCACCGCCCCGACATGATATTGAAACTAGAAAAATAAAAGAGAATGCTAATTCATTGAATTTGCCGCACACCTGATCGAAACATACAATGAAAGGACTCAGAAAACAATCACAATACGCAGATCTAAAAAGGGAATGTGCGAAAATGTGGAGATGCAAAAGAAACATAGTACCGATAGTATTGGCGCTACAGGCTGTCGTAAGCAAAGAATTCTTGATAGAGCACAAACGACAGCCAGGTGTAACTTATGTGACTCAGGTATCAGATGGTCTCAAAATTCAGAGGTAGCCTACATGATATTGATATTGTAATAGCGAATTTATTTTATCAGATTGCTCTGGAGTCAAGGATAGATGCATTGACCTTAATTGCGCGACGATGTTGGGCAACCGCTGAAGCAACGTATACACCATCCAAAAGATTTAACATTATTGAAGAGCCAGGGTGAGTCATGACGGTAATTTGTTGCGAATGTAGTTACAAGAATTGTTGAATACACCGGGTCTGAGCCTCGTGATCGATTCCCACGGTGAGGCAATTTATAAACGACTTGAACGGAAAATAACTACGTGAATCAGCCATACACAAATGGAAAGCTGTTTGCATCATTAGCACCAGTACATGGCTCGCTCCCAAGTAACCAAACTTCGCGTAGAATGCTGACTATTCCATCTTTCTTTTCAGGTGTCTTAATGCGGCAGCTTTAAATGCCAAGTTAAGAAGCAACGGCGTCTTGTGGTACGCCAGATTTGAGTTTCAAGTCTTCGCATTTTTACCTCAAAATGTCGCTTACATTCACTGCGACATTGAGCTATGCAGCCCCAGCGATGGCAGATCTTGTCAACCGGTAAGTATAGCCAATATATAACGTAATAGAATATTGAAGTGCAGCTTATACTAACTTTTAGCTGGTGAAAGTAAAGTGGTGTAGCTGGTAAACTGATGCTCAACACTGTAAATGAGTGACTTGACAATTACCATATTTCCACAAATCAGGCCATCCATCTGCAATTCTGATTCCATTTTTTGCGTTCACAGTCATATTGGGCGAAAACGAGTCAAATTCGGTAGTAAGGTAGTGACTTCCCTTCACATGTTCCGCCTTTTATTCTTTCTTGGGGTGGCATATAGCCCTACATGTTAACAGAACCCAATCCGCCCCTATGGAATATATCCATATGGATCGGTGTAGTTTGTTCGTTTTCAGCCATTGTATTGGGTGTGAAAGCGAATTTTTTTTACCAGAAAATTCCGTGTACATGATTTTTACCCTACTTTGGCACACGAATTTTGTTTCCGGTCCCATTTCAAAATTCAAAATTGGCGAGAGAGCGGCGTCATTTCGTTAACCGCTAAATCCCATCAACCGTGATATCAATGACCAGTACTTTTCATATATCCGAAACCGCATATTTTCACATTTAGACTTGCGGAACATCGGGCCGACGGAAAGGCTCTGGAAATTCAAAACGAATACGGAGCTCCGCGATTCACCGAGCTAATAAGAAGCATGCACCCCCAATTGTTCATTCAGGTAAATGTTTATCTATGGAGCGTTACAAATATATATGGAAATAATCCGACCATGTATAATAATTGTATACCAGGTACTTTTCACCATGCAGAAAAAACTATCTGCATCTCTCCCCTTAAATGTGCGGGATCTGTTTTTCGTGATCTATTTCGTTTTGCGAGTAATCAAAATCACAATCATCGGTCATTTTATTTTCATCCGCTCGAGTCATACAATTACACAATATAGAAAGCGATATAATGAAAGCGTGTCGAAACGATCACGGAGTCTCAATCTGATATCCACCTCGGCCTTGTTCCCGGTGCAACAGTTTTTCATCTAGATCGTTGGTTCCCAACGTGGGCGATCTCACCCCCCATGGGGCGATTTGGCGGTCTAGGGGGGCGAAAATAACGAAGGGGGCGATAGGGGGCGAAAACGGACGAAGGGGGCGATAGGGGGCGAAAACAACGAAGGGGGCGATAGGGGGGCGATGACGCGTTAAAACGGCTATATTGGAGTCGGGACCGTAACTACCGCACTCCAAACCCCCAATTGGGGGTGGGGGCCCGAAATCGAAGGAAGCCCAAAATTATTTCGTGAATTAACATGAACGATAGAGTAATTTTTTAGAAATTCATGCAACTTTTTCAAAAAGTTTTCGCGCTGCGCGAGATTTGCTATTTTCATGTATCTTGATGTTGGGGTCCCCGTCACCAAACAAAAATGCGCATGATTTATGGAAAGGGGAGACTTCGGCGTCAGCCATTACTGCGTCACGACGCACCAAGACATATGAAGTTAGAGGCCATGTAACATGCGACTCCGAGAAGTGTGCCAGAACGATCAGCTGCGAGAAGACCTTGGCCGAAAAGGAATGCCCTTGTGCTGACGGAAAACTTCGATATATATACATATATGCATAATTGTCCATAGGCGCCTCAATACTGTCATCGAATGTTCCTGTCCCGGCGACCTTAACCCTACAGGACAAATGCCATCCCGCAAGGAAGAAGTTATTTGCCAGTAAAGAAATACCAATATGGAATCATGTGCGTCTTTTAGTTTGGTACGTTTTGACGAGTTCCATATTTCCTGACAATGCAGATATAGTAGGGTTACCATACGTCCTCTTTTAAGGGGATTTGTCATCTTTTTTGACTTTTTTGAAAGTGTCCTCGGAGGACGCCCTTTTGTCCTCTTTTTTTGAGATTTTGTCCTCTTTTTTTGAAAATTAGGTCAGATTTAGAGCAAATTGTGAGTGATATGCCGCAAATTAGCACAGAAGTGACGCTCCGGCGGGTATTTCGGAGTGAAAAACGGTGATTTTAGCTCTGAGCGAAAAGATGACCTTTTTTTTTAGTCATCCACCTAGCAATGTGGAGACAAAAACAGCATTTTGAGGCTCTGAGCGTACCGATTCAAACATGAACTATATCAATTTGTCGCGCTTCGCGCGTTTAGGCGACATACGATGATTCACAAAACAGTAGGCCTACATGAATTATAGGGTATAGCTGATATGTGGCGACAAATAGCCCACTGTCTGAGGGGGTCTGGGGTTTGGTTTATCACCATATGGGGCCAAAGACCAGCGTTTTTTTCGGGGGAGGGGGGCCGACGAAGTGCTGCTTTTCGGTTCTCAATATTTGGGAGGCGATGATGGGTGTCGAGCTTCAAAAGGGGGCGATGAGTCGAAAAAGGTTGGGAACCACTGATCTTCGGCTGTTCTTCTTTTTACATGTCTTACCTTGCTCCCTTAGGTGACGAGATAGCGTAGTGGTTTAATCCACTGCTGCAACACCAATGGGTTGCGGTTTCGAGTCCTACCGAGGCGGACTCCAGAATTCCTACCTAAGTGTTGGAGGTTCATCTGGGCTACTCCTCGCCATCTCATCCCTGCAAGCAGTGCCTTATAAAAAGCCTAGAAGTGGACCGTGGTACAAGTCGTCAGTTACGGAATATAAATGAAGAATATAGCCTGGTGAAAAAGACCATAGTAGTCGACAAACACCATGAATACCACCAACAAACCAAACATATTTGCCACTCCATAACTACTGTGCGCAAAGCGCATCAACATTTCTGGGATTTACTTGACTTCTATGAATATTAAATGTTGGTACTCCGTGAAAACAGCCCCGAAATCCCACAGGCTATGTTTCGTATTGGGGGATTAAACTACTTCTACTTGACAAACTCAAAATAGCGAAAAGTTAGCAAGTAGATCACAAAATATTACGAAGTAGAAGTAGAATTAGAGAAAATCAGATCTCCTTGAGTAAGTACCAGAAGTAGAGGAAAACTACTTAAGTAATTCCATAAAGTAGAAGTACTTCGTTACTGACCACCTCTGAATCCAGATCATGTGAACTCTTGTTGCCGATACCCTCTGGGCGCATTTCAATTCCATTTGAGTCTCACACCAATTAGAATGCCTATAAGGATTAAAGTTTTGCCGATTTACAGTTGCATCTTCTGACGACGAAGCGCACGAATCCGACACAGCCGGTATTGACATGATGCGTGTGGTCCTGGTAGTCGTGGCTGTTCTAGTAATGGTGATTATTGTTAATTTGGTTGTCTACATATGCCGTACTCGGAAGAGCAAGTCATCCAAGGGAAATCCATTGCCTAAAGCTCATGTTACTATATAATAGAGATTATAGATTATATAACGATCCTCTAATCAAGGATATATTGTATCGATTGTTTCGCATATACGTTGCAATTATACTTCAATCGCTTGCGAAGCCGTATACTACGTGAAGAAAAATTAGGAGATTGTTCTTACTCTTCTGGTTTCCAGTTCGAAGAAACGCGAACTTTTCAGCAGGGTTCATTTTCTACAACCTATAACGTGTCTTCGCGGATTTTATTTACCGATATTTCTGAAACGCATGTATTTGCGGCGTGTACTTATACCGAGTGACGTCGTAACTGTTGTGATGTGTAGGAAAGATGATTTTACGATGTCATAATCGATCACTTCGCCAATTATGTGCAGTGGTGGACATGGTAGTCATAGGTGGTGCTCAAGTAATAGCAGAAGTAAGCCGTGAATTTGTACTATTATTATTATTTGAACAACAGAGTGGCGCTTATCACCTTTTTCAGGCTAAGTGAACCACGACGCGAATTTTTGTGATTGCATTGGTTTTTGGTTTTCGTAATCTCGGAGACGACTTTCATGCTCCTCTCTCAGTCAGTCAGTCTCTCTCACTTCCACGCGTCCCCATTGTGGTCTCTGCTGCCGACTTGTAGCAGAATTGGTACAATAGTCATAAACATGATCACTTGAGTGAGTAGTGCGAGTAGGCGTTCCGAATATGTATAAGTGCATGGTTATTGGCCATCCCCTGGATATGTGTTCAGGCACTAGGCAGCATAGTGAGTTTCGAAAAAAAAGCACTTGTTTATCGCAGTGATGTATGATACTATAACTACTTTGCCGCAATCGACCTAGGGCAGTGGTTCTCAAAACTTTTTTTATGCGCCTTTATGATAGTGAAAAATTCGCGCCCCTTATCGTCATATCACATAATGCAACCAGAATGCCAGCAATCCCAACGGAGAGTTTGGTGGCATGGAAGGCTACGAATGTTGATGAGTGAATTCTCAAATATGACATTCTGTTCATACACAGATCCATAACTACGAATTGGAGGTAAGTCGTTCGGAGCATTAACGAAATTTTCAGTTGACCGCAGATATATTCCCCCTTTAAATAATTTCACCCCTCCCTCCTCGAAGGAGGCGCGCCCCCAGTTTGAGCAGCACTGTCCTATAGGTCATACTCGAACGGCGAGCATATTGTATTCCGACCACTGACCAACGCGCTGCGCTACAAACAAGCAAAGGATGCAGGTCGCTTGTAAAGTCTAGCACTATATATTCTTAAAGTTGCGTGCATGTTACTTTGCGCTTACCACTATTTACCTACCTACGAGCGATATAATCATCTACTCGATATCTATCCTGAATCAGTCCTAAGCAGAACAAAACTGTTGCTACATGCGTATGTTTTGTATTTTACAACAAAACAACGGCGATATCTCAGAATAGGTCCGTCATACTACGATTGTAAGCTCATGCGCTGAACTATATATCATTGTACAGATCGACGGCTTCCAGCTGGAAAACGTGAGAACATTGTTCTTATATTTGTTTCTCTTGTATATGGCTAATGGATAACAGAATAGGGCTCGATGAAAAACACTTTTTGTTTAGTGATTCTCGAAATTATTCGAGATACTCCCACGAGGCTCGGATGAATATACTGTACATTAGGGCTCTTCAAAAATGACTTTTTTTCTCAAATCGCACTGGCTACTTCATAAAATTGTTACGTTACATAATTTAAGCCTACACACGAAATTTCGTTCAATTCCAGCCAGTAGCCGCATTGCTACAGGAGAAGAAAGTTTCTATTTATTACATATAAATAAACAACAAAAAATTTGAAAATTTACTGTTCACCCCATGAAAGTGTTAGGTTGTCATAGAAACGAAGTTCGCAAAATTTAGTTCAATTCCAACCAGTGGAAGCGGAGTTTTTGCCGTCGGAAAATTTGGATTATGAATAAAATAGTATTTACAGTGATCAATTCTTTAATAATTTATTATAGGGGTAAATACTATTTTATTCAAATCCAAGTATTGGTTGGAATTGAACCAAATTTGGTGTGTAGGCTTAAGTTAGGTAACCTAACACTTTTATCAAGTAGGCTAGCCAGTGCGATTTGAGAAAAAAAGTCATTTTTGAAAAGCCCCACTGTACATATGTATTAGGGTTGTCCATAATTTGGAAAATCTCAAAATTTATGCGTATCCATGTCTCATTCTATAGACTATAGTTAAAAAACGTCAATGAACCTGCAATAAGCTCACGGAAAAGTCGTTAACATTTGTCTAAATGCGTTTGAAAGTAGCTGCCGTAGAGTGGGCGTGTCAGCGACCATAGAACGGCAAGCAGACTAGTAATCACGAAATCACGGCATTTGATTGGCTAATCTGCTACGCTTCAATGATCACGACATTGGCGGCTTGTTGATCAGTTGGTCACGGAATCGGCTAACGGCGGTGATTCTGTAAGCGCATTGTAGGTTGGTCCGCCAATCATGATGAAGGATTAATTCAGAACATGTTGAGTAATGAAACACATGATGAACAAAGAACAGCTGCTTCACAATATCTTTAAATACATGACATGATGGCGTATTGTGAAGGTAACCGTTGTAGCCTGTATGCCTTGATTTCATTGATGTAAAGCACAAAAACATGCGGAAAAATATTGCAAAGGCGCTTATACAAGTGGCAAACGAATTTCTAGTTTCAGAGGGGATGTACCATCATTGAATACAAATATAAAGCTTGACATTGACACTACTTTGTCTCATCTTATTAGACTGTTGTCGTGGTATATAATTGAAGTCTTGAATGCTGTAAGGGCTGGATGTATCTGTCATTTATGCTTGACACTTGTCAGATTATTGCAGCATAATGAATCATACCCGCAAGTGCTGTCAAAGTCCTCAATGATGCCGCGAAAAAGGTCTAAAGATAAGCACAGACTATGCTGGTAGGACCAGCAAAAAGACAGTTTGCTTGCATTGCTTAGCATGTCCTTAATTAATCTTAGATCATTACCGGCTGCATCACGACTAATGCTTGAATCAAACCAGACATGGACATAAAAATGATGTATTGAAGCGGTGTGGTAGTTACAGCCTTTTTCAGAAATCCAATGTAAGCTACCTGGTCAGCCCACATATCTTCTGAGCATACAGGATTGTGTCCAGAATCCATATCACATGGTATGCTGCACCAGTTTGGCGATGTCTAATATACCTTACCTGCACCCAGAAAAACAGGACCACTTGATGTAATCTCAAGCATATCAGATATGTAGGCTATTTCTGGTATCTATACTTACTTCTATATGTTCACAATCATTCGCTGTTTCACCTCTGTCATGCCTGCAATAGGTTATTGTTGCACTAAAGCTATCGGTACCTAGTTTTAACACTAAAACATTCAATGACCAGATGTCTCATTTAATTATTAAATCACCAACGTACAATGCGCTTACAGAATAATTGCCGTTAGCGAATTTCTTGAACTAGTATAAGCACATAATCAGCAAGCCGCTGTGGTCGTGACCATTCAAGCATAGCTGATTAACCAATCAAAAGACTTGATTTCGTTATTACTATAGTCTTCTCGCCGTTCTATGGTCGCTAACACGCCCACTCTACGGCAGCTACTTTCAAACGCATTTAGACAAATGTTAACGACTTTCCTATGAGCTTATCGCAGGTTCATTGATGTTTCTTTTATCAATAATCTACAGAATGAGAGATGGATACGTCTCTGTTTTGAGATTTTCCAAATTATGGACAACCCTAATATGTATATTCAATTCAATAGATAACGAACAATCATTTATTGCGTCACTTATATATAGGGAGGAGTTACGGCCACTTTTTCTCGTCACCAGGTTTTAGCATTTGGCAGACCTACTCCCGTTGTTAATTCTGGCATTCCATATCCAGCATATAACTTGGTGCAGTATAGTAGCAAGTCGCAAGTCGCAACAGCCCGCGATCATCTTTATAGAAGTAGATAACTGTAGTATTTGAAACGAAAGAGCACCAGCATTGTCGCCCCGATGTGCACTTCTCAAGTACTCTTGAGGATGGGAGGCACTGCCAGAGAATAGGGATGGGAACAATGACTCGAGAACTCTATTCCGAATCGAGTATTGTTTATAAAATTCGAGTCTCATTAAGAGGCGATTTGCTCCTCTGAAATTGTACGCCCCTTATCTACCACGATTTGTTTTTTATAAACCACAATCATGATTTCTACACTCTCTCGAAACCATCCCAGCAAATAGTGATTGACCCACAGTATTATCGTGCAACAGTTATGAAATCGATATGGCCGAAAAAGCACGGAATAATCTTCAATGTAGTGTAAGTGGCCTTGTTTTATTTGTGGTCTCGTAAAGTGGGGTTTCCATACGTCCTCTTTTGAGAGGATTTGTCCTCTTTTCAATGCATTTAAAGTGTCCTACGAGAACGCTAAATGTCCTCTTTTTGAGAATTTATCCTCTTTTTCTAGAGAAAGAGTTTCGTAATAATTCCGGTAAACCGGGAGTGAGTTTTTTGTTAGTCAACACCAACTTTGTTGTGCAAAAACGGTCAACACGGTACCATCGGTAGAAATTTTTTCAAAATCACCAGTTTTCGTGGAGCTTTTAGAATTCTTGAAAAGTTTCCTCTTTTTAGGATCTCAAAGTATGATAACCATATGTAAGAGTGACACAATGCC
>ATSW01044209.1:0-11588 GCA_000444245.1 Botryllus schlosseri
AGTATGAAAATACACAGACATGTTAATTTAACGAATCAGGGCAAATTAAAAGCTAGTTGTGAGCGCAACTGGGACAAGAACCGGTATGCTCGGCTATGTATTTAAAGCAAAATCACAGAAAATACCACGATTACTGCCGCGATTTCTCTATTTTCATAACTGTACGTCCGTAAATATATAATTGTTGTCTATAGTGCTATGGCATTGAATTAATATTATAGATGGGGTGATGCTACAGTGCCCCTATGAGACTATCCGCCACTACGATAGAGTGAGGTGAACTGAAAGCACTTCTTCGCCGATTTCTCTGTCGCACTTCCAAGCAAAAACAAGCACTGTTTCACCCGAAGAGTATTCTTCTGTTGTCGTCCAAGTGAAGATTAGTCTTGATACAATCTGGATCATCTTCCTCAAACAACCACATTTTACGAATGGACACGGACATTGATTGGCGCCGGGATTCTGTGATATTGAAGTTTTGTCGAAAGTCCCGACACGGAACTTTGTAGCCGTCGTCCAGGCGTATTCCGTGCCGACCACGGCAAATTTGACAAAAATCGTATTCCCTTTTATGATGTGGGTGATACTTTCTTTGCGTTCGCTGCCTGAAAGTACATTTTGTCAGACAGAAGATTATAGAGAGCTACTCAATTATATTATAGCAAAGACTCAGTTACAGCAGTTCGAAATTTGCTCAGGCCCGTTATAGCTTTCATGAAATAATTTATAGTCATGCAAATGTAATACGGTATAACTATACATACAAAATCCAATAAACCAGTATTAGAAAAAGCTTTATGCGGAATGTGATTATTATGCTGTGTGTCACAGCTGGTGGGAGAATTGGCATTTTGTTTATTCCGTGACATTGCTCTTTAAATATCGCTTCCAAGGGGGTTACAGTGAGTCAAAGGCAGTGAAGAAAGTTTTTCACTGCTGGTTAGATACATGCAGAATAAATTATTGATAAACGTCATGCCCGATAACGCTGACTCGCAGATATTCGATAACGCGGAGCTGACCAGAAGCAATGAAAACACTGCACTTAGTAGTTGCGAATCAACGAGAAAAGTAAGTAAGCACGGAAACAGATAAGGTACGGAATATCAAGACTGAAAAGGTAGGCATGCAGACCGCGGTCCGCTAGTTGACTAAGCTCCCGTGTAGATCGAGCCTATACGGGTCTCAAGCACGTCACTGTACTATAGTCAGGTGCTGGATTGCAGATAAGGTCACCAACTCACCATTCTTACGTCCATGCAAAATTTAGGATTAAAATGTTGTACTCGATTTATACCCGCGGTATACGTCTGAGGTAGGCCCTGGTTTCGTTTGCCCTGGGTGTATATTCGCACCCGTATATCATGAGTGGTACACGGGTGGAAATACCCACTCTTTTCGCTAAGAGTACAGTCGCTATCGTTGGTACTTAAGTCAAAGAAGAAGTATCGTATATTTCTACTCAAGAACAAGTATGGAATTAGCGATTTCCAAGTAAGTAAAAACGAAAGTGTTCCAAGCCAGGTCTTGGCCGGAAGCATGTGAAGTAGGAGAACTATTGCAGTATAAGTAGGCCTAATAGTGCAAGTAGAAATATATATTGGGTATACTCCGTAAAGAGCAAAAGTATGTCGTTACAGACCACCTCTGCTAGATTGCCATAGTATTTGTCATAGACTTATTGAGGTTGAGATTCCATGAAACTTCAATTCGGTTTTAGATTTAATGTTAAGGTTCTGACATACGTACCCATCTCGCAAGCCTGAACATGAAAACCTTATTTCCACCTGAAATACTCCCGGTAAGCGGTGTTGTGCGATCCTAATAGTTCAGATGGCCGATGAGATTATAGATAACTAACCTACGGATAGATGCGCATCATGTGATTCACGGTCGAGTTATGCTACGGTCGCAGATTTGTTGTCGCTCGCTTCATAGCATGAAACGGCAACGTAATTGTTAATCCCACAGATGACGACCCGAGCACTCAAATTTATTAACATTGGTATTATTCGAAAGCTAGAGTCGCGCTGATTCTGATAATATACATTAAATATTCATCAAGGTAATGGAACCACCCCGAAATAGCCTTCAAAGTCCGAAAATCGGCATTGTTCTAAACAATCTCAACGACGCAGCACAATGACTGTAACAATGGTCCTTGCATGGTTGCGATTGTTCAGAACGATGCCGATTTTCAGACTTTGAGGGGTATTTCGAGGGGGTTCCAGTGCCCTGATCAGATTTTGATGTATATTATCAGAATCAGCGCGACTGTAGCCTTCAAATAAGATCAACTTTATTAAATTTGATCGATCGGATCGTCATCTATGGGATTAGCAATTACGTTGCCGTTTCATTCTATGAAGCAACAACAAATCTGCGCATGTAGCTTCACTCGACCGTGAATCACGTGATGCGCATCTATCCGTAGGTTAGTTCTCTATAATGAGATGCCGCATGGACGGATAATCTTCCACGAAAATGAATCCACTCGCGGAAATATGCGCTTCGTACGTCTCTTTAGTCGAGCCCCACACGATGGGTTCGCCTCTGGCCTTTATAACGCGTAGAAACGTCTGCGTCACGTAGTCTCTGCAGTGATAGGAATTCTCGAATGCCAAGTAAAAATTGTACTGCGGTGTGTAGCCTATCATTTCATTTAATGAGTAGTCCATCCGAGGAACTGGTGCTTCTCCAAAGCATCCTCCGATGGCTGCCAATTTTGAGCCAATTCTTAGCAATTCCTGGACATACTCAAGTCTTATAACGGTCGCGGGCGTACCATCGCAATTTGAAATACCGATCAACGCTAGATGCGTTTATGCGCCACCGGGTTGTCCAATTCAGTTCCGGCTTGAGCTACCGCATTTCCGTAGTTCAATTTAAAATCCGAGTCTTGTCTGTAGTAGGCAGAAAATCGACGTGT
Organism: Botryllus schlosseri; assembly: GCA_000444245.1. Classification (NCBI taxonomy): domain Eukaryota; kingdom Metazoa; phylum Chordata; class Ascidiacea; order Stolidobranchia; family Styelidae; genus Botryllus; species Botryllus schlosseri. The sequence continues at coordinate 2,930 of ATSW01044209.1, forward strand.
TATTGTCAGGGCCGGGCACATTCGAGAGCCTGAGTGATTCGATTCTAAATAGAGAGGTGGACTCGAGTAATCTAGAATCCCTCATGACGTTGCAATAGTATGACTGACGTGGAAAGTTCTTATATGCACCTTTTATGTGACCGCAGATAATATAATGATAGCTCTACATCACTTTAAATGTTATGTGGTATGTTTCGACCATAGTTATTTCTTTGCACTCCGTCACAATGTCGTGGGTTGATCGCTGCTCCACAAATATGCCATCTCATTTAACATGCGTAGCTCTTTACTATGTTCCGTATGCTGCGAGACGACCAATCGCGGTTTACGGCCTTCCGCGGCCGAAAATCGAAACCAGAATTCCCGTTGACAACTTAACGCTTAGTGGCACGTAATATAACGTATAATTTCAGCAATCGAAAGATTCGTATCTCACCTGTCGACACGAATCGTTAAAATTGGTACTCGATTCAATTTGGAGTACCCTGACCATTTTGTACAGACATAGTTATCAGTGACAATTAATGCGAGTGAATTTAGCAGAACTGCTACATTGATGACAAGTTTCGCGTCAGACTCAACACGCTAAACCAGTGATTCCGAACCGCGGCTCCAAGGTAGCCTTCGTGCGACTCTGATTGACCTCTAAATATGCCACAAAAATATAATAGACGATAGTTGTTGTTTGTTTCTATGAATATTTATGGTCAATTTCTGTATATGAATGCGAAAATGAGGGATATCAGTTATGTCTAAAGTCGTTCAAGGCCGCTTCTGAAAACCGGGAGAGAGAATTATTGCAATCCAGCGTCAAACGCATGGATGAATATGCTACCCGTCAGACAAGTTTATCTCTCGAGTTCTGCTGGTCATAGACCTTTATATATCGTCTCTGTGAAGAGTAAATTTCGACACAATTTTACTGACATCAAAATAACGGCTCATAGTCAAGAAGAAATTGCAATAATTCCAATATTACTCGGCGTGTAATCCCAGCAAATCTATGTGCATGTGCATGCTTTTGAATTAGCTTGATGGTGAGGTCGAGACGTAGGCTATAGCTAGTAGCTGTACCTCTGAATTTTCGTTATTAGTAGCCTACTCGAGTAGGTAGGCTAGTTAGCTTTAAATTTGTACTTACAAGTAGACTACTCGAGTGTTTTCATGCGGCTCCATACGTCTCTGAAGTTTGAAATGCGGCTCCGATATTTAAAAAGGTTGGGAACCACTGCGCTAAACGTTACGTATGTACTGTTATGTCGCAAGGTCCCATGTCCAAAGACCCAATAACACAAAATAACAACCACACTTGATATCGTGTTATGTTGTGGAAAAACAATTACTTATAATTAGATATAACCTTGTGGCATTACTTCTACTTGTACCTGAGTATCAGAAAAGAATATTTTGATCACCTCCGAAATAGAGATGCAACCAACCGGTGCGACTATTTCCACCCTATTTTTGTGGCTATAAATCTTTCCCTTATTTAATCAGTGCTGCAATTACACATGCTGAAGGTTAGGTGCTTCATGATGACAAATAAACTTTCTCAAATTTCACTAACTTTGATAGGGTAAATTAAGTGTGACTTGTTCAACTTACCTCGATTTTGGAATGCCTGGAAAGTTTGCTAGCTCGTAAGAAATTAAGACTGCCTCCGTTCTGTTTTCATTTATCTGGAATAACATCGCTGGAAATTGATATTGAAATGATCCCAGAGGTGATCTCTGATCAACAATGAAGTAATACTTCTGCATAGTTATACCCATGTAGGTTTTGCATACTTGCACTACGTACACAAATAAATATGTTTTTAGACCATATCCACCTGCAGGAATAGGTGACTTTGATGTTTTTGCGGCATATACATTGTACACGATCTGTGCATATTCATGCCATGATTGCATGATGTTAATATGCCGCTGGACAGGAAAAGTGCTGATATAGACTTGTAAGACTTTCTGAGTCTTGCACCGCCCCTCCATGTTAACGTGGTAACTCTGAGCCCAAGCCGGGAAGTCTTGGATACCAGTGTTACTAACCAGGTTATTGGTCTGACCTGACCAGGGTCGATCCCATGGCCTATCGACCAAGAAGCCGGACGCGTCCCCATTAAGCTATCTTGTCGCCTAACTTGAACAGTTTTTAGGCAAAGTAACGTAACCTTTGTAATTCGTATTTTGAAAAGTAGAAAGTAATTTTGGGATTTGTAAGCATCAGTGGTTCTCAAACTATGATGCGCGAGGCGTTTTTGAGTGGTACGCGAAGAGTTCGGCGGTTTTAAATTGTTAAGTTATTAGTTAAGTCCACTGTAAATACACAATGTAATAACAAATTCATTTGTGCAACATTTTCTCGTTGGTGTTATTATCGCAGCAGATTCAAAACAAAGATTACCAAATAACTGGCGGGATCGGCTAACTCGGCTACTGGGGCGTAATGAATTAATTCATGCGTACAGTAAGCAGGATGAATTTTCATTATGTAGAGATGACCCCATAATACATAGCCTAAGTATGGATTCTTCGCAACTTGAAACTGAGGAGAATGTTTTCCACAGCGAGCGTTTTTAATGAAACTTTCCATGGCGGCCCTGAAATCCAGCCTGGTAGAACGACACATTGATTCGGAACACGCAAAAATGTAGACTCGAGATAAGCAAGGTTGCTCGCTCGTTCTTGATGTCCAGCAAGTCCAAGTGCCTGAACTGTCAGATTGAGTCTGAACATGATTTCGGACGTACTTTGAGTAATGTTATACCCGGGATATACAACTATACAAGCTTGTGCAGCAGAAACAGTTACATCAATCTCATTACATTGTGTGTTGTTACCATGCATTGGCAGTATTACATAGTAATACCTCTGTAATACTTGATAAATACCAGAAACATTTGAGTGAAATTAATCATTCAAGATCCAGGTGGTACGCAATGTAGCAAAAAAACAAAAGCAAATAGGTGGTACGCGGTCGGAAAAAGTTTGACAAACACTGACTTATATGAGTGAGATAATCATAAGAACCGCGTGAAATACCCCCGGTATCACGGTAACCGAATGTATCATCGAAGATTCCACTCATGCGTAGTGTCATTAGCAATTTAGCCTACGTTCGCTACGATGCACGTTCCAACATCGAAAGCACTTAACTGCAATTACCTGCTAAGAGTGAGCGACTAATCTATCTACTTTTTGAGATAGCTTTCTTTAGTATACTTTTCCGACTTTTTATTTCCCACTGCCACTTGCAGTAGTTTTGACATGCCTTCTAGTGGTAATAGGGTCCATCAAACCACTAGGTGTCGCCAGACTTTGGGTGGTAACCGCAGTTGTTACATGCGCGATACCGTTGTCAGAAACCTGTAGGCTGCTCTCCCGACTGTAAATAATGGCTACAACGTGCTCTACTTGGACCGCGAGCTCGTTAAAGGACGAATTAAAACTTCGGAACAACGGCGGTTAACACCCGAAGTCTGGCGACACCTAGTGTTTGATGGGGTAGAAATTTACCACATTACTTCTATCTCGACTGGAGTAGCATCGCTGAATATGTGGAGAAAACTTGCAAAAGTTGCAATTTAAGATTTCTTCAAACAGCTTGAAACACCATACTACATGACTCCTTAGTATTTCGGAAGCTTCCTGTAGCTGTGAAAAAAGTTGCAAAAGTAGCAAAAACTTGCCCTATTCATCACTGATTGCCTATGGATACGTGCGAGTAAGTTCCCTAGAATTTTACAGAAAATAAAATTCAATGGGCCTACATTTACCCCGTTTCCTTCAACAGGCGAATATTGCTATTTGAGAGGTAACGAAGGTGGAGTGCCGGTCATGAAAAATGAGGTTGCGCGTGGAAAATTTTCGGGAGAATATATTTAAAGGCAAATTATAGTTATTCGGAAAATTATGAAGTAGAAAGAAAAAAGAGGTTTCGGACCTTCGTACACATAGTCGAACAAAATATTTTCGTGAAGGACGCTGATACTCACCAGGTAGTTCTCGGAGTCTACAACACACCCTTCACATATCTCTGGCAGATCGAATGCCCTATACGATGAATGCCACTAAAGGATTACCAGTTGAAATTAGATTAAGATAGTGATGCTTGCAGCAATAGTCAAAACGTGAAACTACGTCGCAAGTACTTTATTCATACGTATCCAAGCTGATATCTATTCGATCAAAAATACGCTTTGTTCCGCGATGGTCAAGTATATGGTCGTACAGAGAATGAATATAGATAAGGGTGCGATTATGAGCCTTAGTATCTCTTCTTTCATCGCCTTGCGTATTAGTTATGAAGATTCGTTTTACTGTGTAGTATCGTTCAGTGGGTAATACGTGTAACCTATATTTTATTAATATAGTTTCCATTAGGGATGGTGCGAACGCCTGAAAGGATCTGGTTCGTGTGGACGCCAACCTGTTTGACAGGTTCAATCTATGCGAACGCGAACGTGAGCCCATGACGTCACGTCACGTCATATTGCTAATTCCAAACCTAAATTTCCGAAGACTCGGGCCACAACGCAGAAGTACCTGCTGACTTTTTAAACGTCGTCAAATTTATCGACTGGAATATTCAAATGTTTTGATAATTCCATGAAACCAATATTTTCCTTTGCTCTGCCAACCATCTCGACGAGGACTTGCAAGGGAATATAATATTACGCCTTGACGGTGTAGACTACATCGTCAAATGTATTCGAAAGGCGTGTTCAGACTATTGTTACATCGGTATTGATCGGAGTAACAAACTGGTTTCTATGGTTACGACAAATATTGCCTAAAAACAAGTTGTACAGTAGTCGGATCTGGTTTTTATAATACAATAAACATATCAAATCAAGATAGATGCCGTACACCTTCTAAATTTTTTTACATTAGACAGCGGTGTATTCTGGGCACAAGGTTCAGTTTCGTTCAGTGATGAATTTCTTTTCATGCTGCCATCTCCCCCTTCGTACATCGTCTGAGTAATCCAGGTGCAAAATAAAGCCAATGTCGTAGCAATTAAAGTTACAAGTCAGTGTTTTCATATTCAAGTTAAAATCTCGTTTGTTGCCAAGTCTGCGCCTTAAACTGCTACGTCTTGCGTTTCCAAATTCTAATTTGTAGAAGAATGCAATCAGTGCCCGTGATTAGCGGCCATCCTCACTCATAAACGATGTTATGTCAAGCGCAGAATCAAGGTTTTAACACGATTAGGGGCTCTAGATATGTGTTTACCAAAGTCAGCTGTGAACCGGTCTTTTTAGTTTATGATAAGTACTGAGCAGGTCTCCGATTTTAAGGAATAAAATCTGAGTTGGCATGAGATCATGCAGTGAAATACACACACTCTGCTGATGCGGACATGCCATTAGCGTCACCAAGCCATATACAGAGGACGCAGCCTAATAATAATGTACCCAGTTAGCAACATGTGTTAACAATGTACTTTACTTCAATTTAAAAATAAAACTGCACACCGCAGACGGCAGAATATAGTCCAATCCAGGGACCACCAACCTTTTTGATACCAAGAACTTCTTCTTTTTAGTACCTATGGAAACTCGACATGATATTAGGTTTTTGTTCATAAAGCGAAAATGTATGTTCTCATCACCTGTTGACCTTTTGCACTACGGTGAATGATTGCGTACAAATAAGTGAAGTAATGGCATTCCATATAAAATGGTTCAAATTTTATATTGCAATCGTAATTTTGACACTGGATGGAATTGATATAACATCTGTGTCCATTGTCTTGTAATGTAATCTAACAGTTTAATCGCTATGTAAGTGAAATAAAACAACATTTCCAGCACCCGTACAGGTCATATCGGCCAATTATGACGAAAAATACGATGAATTGGCGGATACTGTTTTTAAGGTTCTAGGGCAGTGGTTCTCAACCTTTTGGTCTTCGCGGACCCCTTTTGAACCGTCACGGACCCCCGCGGACCCCCTGATCTTTTAGTCCAAATTAGCTCAATCATCGTGCAATCGTCATCTGTCTTGTACAAATATCAACTGCAGGCTAGCGATAAACACAATCAAAATCACTTTTCTTGGTAATAACATCATACTATTTATGTAGGAATTGGGTACACTCCTAATATTTCTAAATGAATCCCGAAGCTGCATTTATCCAAATACGTGGTCGTGTCGTGATTTGATATGAACGAGTGCCCTAAATCCATATCCACAAAGATAGGTGGTGGTGAAACACGTAACGCTTGCGACGATGCGACGACCAACAACAAACATGGCACCAAAATGGAGGAACTGATTTTTTAATGAACATTATATCGTCCAGCCTGGTCATTTTTATCTAGCAGCTCATCTTGAATTCATTATGGAAAAAAGTGGTTATGTTAATCACAGGAGAAAATTGATTTCTGAAAACATTTAAAAGTCAGCAATATGTTCGTATCAGTAGGCCAGTGTTTCCCAACCTTTTTCCACCCACGTACCATTTCGAGGTTTTATGCATTGCTCGCGTACCACCTACAAGTCACTCGCGCCGAAGGCGGTCAAAAATGTTTCCACCATTTATTACGTCATAAGCACGTATTTGACCTATGCGAGATGCAATAACAAATTCTATTAAACTAGGAATTATCAGTCAGGGCTAATGGGATGCATGGAATTGTTTTTTAACCACCAGTCACAAGAAGAACAGCCTAATGAATTAACAACAAACAACAAAAGTCGATTTATTCAATGCGATGGCTGCATTTGATTATTTTCCAATAGCATGGGGCGGCTAACCTTATCGACTAAAGTCCACATGAGATTTTCGAACCATTGCGCGGGCCACTTGAATGTTGATGACCATTTTCAGCCACCCAATAGGAGCGAACCGGATTAGGTAATGATGAAAACAAGACTTATATTACTATGCATCAAAATCGATAACAATTAGGTCATGAAAAGTAAGTGTGCATAGTGCACTCGTGAAGTAACCACGCGAATCGCGAAAGCTTTTCATAGTTGGTGAATGAGTTAGACCAATACTAATGTTACTTGCATATATTGTGGGTCACGTCTATATACCACTGCTGGGCTCACTTGGCAAACACAGGATTATTCGAACATATTAATATTGACGATTTCGGTGTGAACATGCGTCCATCATTTTGTGCAAAAGCTTCATCGCCGATCATCTTCATCTCTGCGAGTGCAGACGCGAAGTCGGATGTTATACGGCACGTTTTCTCATAATTGCCAGTATGGTCAATTAAATAGATTGGGAATAGTTTTATATTCAGGAAGGGCTACAAAAAGCAACAAATTGAGTGACAATAAATCGCACGAAGTGCTAAGAATAATATCAAGTCAAAGAAATCGACCTCGAAATATTCTACTTTATTGTCATATAGGGAGATCTAAGAAATATCTTGCTGGCCCCTTGCTACCCCAGTGCGTCGGAACTGGTATATAATTCATCAACCTCCCAAATTTCGGGGTCTGACTAATCAAGTTTTAGGTTGGCCTTGGAAGTTCACAGTAAATTACCTGGGTAATTTATTATTTGATATTATAACTAATTTCTAGAATTATATTGTGGGCCACATTTGGCCCGTGGGACACGGATTGGCCGTCCCTACCCTATATGGTCGATGCGTGGCATACGTTTACTCAAAGCGCATCGAAAGTCATGCATGGGCGCAACAAGTCGGTTTCGTATCTTCGACTTGATGGTCATATAGGGATGGAAATCCTTGCTCGCACTCCCACGTAGAAGGGAAAATTAACTGCTGGGGAATAGCGTGACAACTAGCTTCGAATACGAGGAGACGATGATACAAAATGCTTCAAAATCAACCCCACCTGCACTAATAGCTCCCTTTGGTCGAAAAAAAAAACAGAATCTACTCGCGTACCACCTGGAAGTCATTCGTGTACCACGGTAAGCGTACCACAGGTTGGGAACCACTGCAGTAGGCTGATGGAAATTTGACAATTCAAATGAGATTGCACAGTATGATATTGCATCTCAGACGGCCAGTTTGTCGATGTGAGTCCTGCAGTTTTTACCAGTGTTGAAGCGAAACTGCCTAGTGATTTTTATAATTTAAACAAATATAAATTAGGTTAACAACCATTTTGTAAATTCTGAGGTCTCGCGGACCCCCTGGAAATGCTTTGCGGACCTCCGGTTGAGAACCACGGTTCTAGGGCAGTGCTCATCGACCGTTTCCCTGTGGTACACCCTTTTAACGTTTACTCGAAACCCATACACCTCTGACCACATTACACACTGATTCCGTATAGTAAACCTAATTCAAGGGTGTTGAACCTTTTTGCAATTCATGGCCATATTTCGTTTACATATATAGCACACGGCAGCATTCCGGCTGAGAGTCGTCATGGCCTATCTGGACGTCATATACTGATGTTAAATTGGCTACTGGGAACGTCGCACCACGGAGAGACCTTGTGGTGTTATGTGTCTACAGCCGCACAAATTTCTGTCTACTACCGCTGGTTGGAAACCCATGCTCTAGTCCTACAATTATGTACACTGCGCGTTCATTTTAATTCGGATATGTTACCCCCCAGTACACCCAATCTCAGTGGTAAACGTTTTTAAACATTTCCGCACACCCTAGTGCAGGGACGGGCAACATACGGCCGGCGGCGTCCGCGGCCCGCAGACAGTTTTCAGT
>ATSW01044236.1:0-11826 GCA_000444245.1 Botryllus schlosseri
CCTTAATTTTGACCTCTTCGTTTCTGGTTGGAACTGTCAGTCCTGACGAAGTAGTTTGGCCTGAAAAAACGTTCTTGACTTAGAAACTGACAATCTTTACATGAAAAAACTTGTATTTTAACGAAATCTGGCCTTATGAAGAATTACCGTAGTTACATCGCGTATTATGGTAGTAAAACGAAAGATACTTTCCTACATTCTCGGGTAGAAAGTGTCTGTCCTTACTAAGTAGCTTGCCAAGCATGGAGCAAAAACGTTCAACAGCGACTGAAGTTGTGCATACGCTGCTGGTGACACACCGTGTTGCTTCATTCTGACAATGTTGTCTGCATCTTAATTTTTCATCATGTGCTTCTTGATATATGAACCATGCAATGCCCAAGCAGTCTTGCTTCAGTTAGGATATTGCGGTACGTTAACCATAACGCCATGTCAACATATTTGTTTCATTTGACCGTTTACGATTCACAATGAGCAGACAATGAATATGATGAATAGAAATGAATAGAAATCATTCAATGCCTCGATTATTCAAATCAGTCATATCTAATAATACAATTGTATATTGAAGTTCTGAACCTTCAAGAGCCTCTTTATTATCATATATACAGACTTTGTCAATTGCGACCCCTCTGGCAAAGTGATCGTGCTTGTCTCTAAAATGGTTGCTATTGACCCAAGTCATTTGCCCAAAGCCAAGAAAAAGTAAGAATGCCTTACTTATCATGGTGTTTTTTTCATCAATCGATATACGTTACTTCAGAACCTTAACTGCTGAAGAGATACAGGAAAGAAGGGAAGCGGCAAAGCAAAGACTTCTAGATAAACAAAATGCAGCTGACACATCCGAGACAAACGGTGTTGCAACCCAACCTGCTATAGAAAGCAACGACATTACGGAATCCGAACCACATTTTGTCGCTTTTGCACGTGTATTCAGTGGCACTCTGCGTAAGGGACAGAAACTGTTTATGCTCGGACCAAAGCATGATCCTTCTCACATTCAAGAAGTAAATATCATGCCGATTTTTATTACTGACGTTGGTAAATGAAATTTCTGGTTCTTCACGTAGGGTGATGATGAAATCGTTAATGATTTGCATAGCTATCCACACATCTCGGAAGTGACGATCGGGGATTTATATTTGTTGATGGGACGGGAACTGTCCAGTCTGTGCGACGTTCCTCCAGGAAATATTGTAGGTAAGTTGGATAAGATCATGTGTATTGCAAAATATTACAAGTAATATGTTTGTAACGTTGGTCGCTACTGATTGACGCAGTGTCGGGATGACTCGAGTAGTGCTTTTTGAATGGCTCCGACTAGACTTGTGTAACAGTTGTAAATTGACAGGCAAATTTTCAGTTCAGTATCCATCAAACATTCTCCTTCGCAATACAATCTGAACCTTTCTGCGCCACTAGAAATGATTAAGTCACTAATACCAATTTATAGGATGCTAGTTCAATTTGTGTTTCGATATGGTTAATTCCCTCATCTCGATGGTGCCGGCGAAAATAAATCTGATCTCTCTCTCTCTCTCTCTCAGCAGCGAAATCAAAGACAAAGCAACTTTGTCAAGCGCGTAACTGCCGTTATAATAACTTTTCCCCGCCATTATGTTATCATTACAACCAGAAGGTATCTCTTAACTAAGTATAGTTTTCGTGAAACTAACAGAGGCGCCAACCAATTTAACGTCTGTGTGTCACACATGCCTGTATCAGACTTGGCTCTGTGCAGGATTGCAACTAAATAATGATATGCGAGCACCGATTTACTTGACTCATAACGAAATGTGACTCAATGGTAGTAGTGACTTCCAACACTGAAATGTATTGTGACGACATCTTTTGTCTCAGGTATTTCGGGGCTCGAAGAGCAAGTTCTAAAATCAGCTACCCTCTCGACAACAGTCGCATGCCCTCCATTCAACCCGCTGTCAAAAGACAACGCGCCAATTATCAGAGTGGCCGTGGAACCCAAGTTGCTGAGTATGTTTCAACAGCTTATCACATAGAGTGCGTGTGTGTACACTGTACAATAGTTATCAGTTGATGTAACCAGGTCAAATGAACCAGTTGGTGGATGGTCTCAAATTACTGAATCAAGCCGATCCGTGTGTGCGCGTACTTGTACAAGAAACGGGCGAGCATGTGATAGTCTGCGCGGGGGAAGTTCATTTGCAGCGCTGCTTGGATGACTTGCGCGACAGGTACTGATTTACGCGTGTCGCAGTGAACATCTTGCAGTAAAATATCGTTCTTTTCAAGATTCGCAAAAATAAAAATTAACGTGTCGGCTCCGATAGTGCCATTTCGAGAAACTGTAATACCTCGCCCGAAAGTAGACATGATGAACGAATTGATTGGCAGTCAGGATAAAGATCTCATGCAGAGGTTTAAAAGCAAAGCGCCAGGTTGATACCCACGTAATGCACCTGATTTGACCATCCCAAAACCCGCGTTTGTTATCCTTTTGCAGAAGACGACGATATGATTGAAGACGATCAGTCTGCTCAAAAGAGCAAGCGCCGTAATTACTTTGAAAGGAAAGGCTGTGTTCGGATCATCACTCCCGGTAACGAGCACGAGTTTGTTCTAAGGGCCGCGCCTCTACCGGAAGAGGTCACAAAATTGCTGGAAATACACGCCGATGACTTGAAGATATTAGACCTCCGCGATGTGGAGTTTCGAGAGAAATTGAACAGAAAAAGCGAGTTAAATAACATAAAAACCGTGGATGAGCAATCTGAGAATGTTAAAATCAATCTCGACACAACCAAACGATTGACGGACCTCTACTACAAGACCAAAGAAGAATTTGAGAAAACGAAACGAAAAACATGGGTCGGCGCTTGTGACAACATCTGGTCGTTTGGACCCAGGCGAAATGGGTGTAACGTTTTGATAAACAGGGTCAACGGCTACCGCAGACCGTCCGTGTGGTCAGCTTTGCTGGGAGAATGCCCACACGAAAAGGAGTACAGAGAATTGGATCAAAGCATAGTCAGTGGATTTCAGCTAGCTACGCTGGCCGGTCCGCTTTGTGAAGAACCAATGCAAGGTGTGGCATTGATTTTGGAAGAGTGGAATAGAGGTGAAGAGGAAATCAGTAATGAGCCTACTGATTTACAAGAATCATTCAAGTGAGATCATTTACAAATTCTCATTACCCTTCTCAGACTACTGTCTTCAATGACCATCTTTGATCTCGTATAGGAAATCCTCAAAAGGCTCGCTGTCTGGTCAACTGATCTCGACTATGAAAGAGGCTTTTCGAACTGCCTTTCAAAACCAACCACAGCGCCTCATGACCGCAATGTATACCTGTGACGTCCAAGCCACGGCTGAAGTGCTAGGTATACCAACAGCCATGCACTCATTTTTGTAACAGATTCCTCTACAGTTATTCGCTCCTTGCAGGTAAAGTCTATGCTGTCTTGGGTAAACGAGAAGGCAGAGTTGTTAAGGAAGAGATGAAAGAAGGATCTGATGTGTTTGATATTACCGCCGCACTCCCGGTTGCCGAGAGCTTTGGATTTGCAGAGGAGATAAGGAAAAAAACCAGTGGCCTTGCGAGTCCTCAGTTGGTGTTCAGTCATTGGGAGGTATTTCATATTGAACGCACAATTTAGTTGGGTAATGCATGCTCTCAGTGTTACACCCCATTATAGGTATCACTTTTGATATCTACGGTAGTAGGCTTTTGATTTATAATGAAGGCGTACTAATGTGGAAAGCAAGCACTCAACTTGCCAACCAAGTACCAGCAACCACTAAAGAGTACTCAACCTTTCTTGGTTTTGTAATACTACACTATAACGGTTTTTATACTGGAATGCTTCCAACTTGTCAAAATGTGCAAACCAAGATCATGTGATTTGTTGTTCTGTTTTCATGAAAGTAATCACAGCCCCTAAAATACTGCTGCTTATGGCATACATCAAATCCCTTTTTTACCTGAAAGTTCTGAATTTCATAATATCACTTCTGCTCGACTAATGCCTGCCTTCGGTTAAAGATTAACGCTACCGGCATCTAACAATTGAGTTTTTCCCGTAGGTCATATCTAGTGACCCGTTTTGGGTGCCGACAACGGAAGAAGAGATTCAGCATTATGGCGAAAAGGCAGACTTCGAAAATCAAGCAACCAAGTATATGAATGCTGTTAGAAGGAGAAAAGGATTATTTGTAGAAGAAAAGACGGTGCAGCACGCGGAAAAACAGAGAACATTGACTAAGAATAAATAATAATGTTCTTAGAACTGGTGTTGTGGTTCTATAAAATAATACTATGCATTGAGTTGGTGGGTCTCGCTTTGCCTGGCATTATACTACAAAACTGCCAAGTTAGTCATTTGACCGAATAACGATTAATTGGGCTTTTTTCTTTTTGATGTTGTGCCTTTCGTGGTGTTTGCAATGTGAAGGGCATATCCTGATATGAAGGATTGAGATGGTTGTTTGCTGCTCTCTTCTAGTCTAGCCTTTAGTTCAGAGACTTGCGCTTCAAGTTCTGTGATTCTTCTAGCAGCCGTTTCACGTTGGTGTTGCAGTTTTCGCCTAAATATATCAGTACCAGTGTGATTTGAACCCGCGGTGTTCTGAGTTTGATGATTAATTCTTGCATTTTTCTCCTCTTAGCGTCCCACTCAATCCTCAGTTTGGAGAATTCCGCGCTTTTTTCACGCATAGCCTCCTCGAGTTTTAGCTTTTCGTTTTGAAAAGTGCGAAGCAACTCTTCGATTTCAGTTTGCCTTCTATCATTTATTACCCTTATCTTTTCTTCCAATTCTGCATGCGATTTCTCAGCATCTGCCTTTGACGATCGCTCTTGAGCTTGCAGCTTAAGTTGCAGTTCTTCAATTCTGTTCTCGGACGACTGCAAAGCCTCGGTAGATTCCTTCTCCATTCTTGAGATCTTTGCTTGTAACGCCTCACACTCCCTTTTGTAGTCGTATTTACGAGTGAAACATTCTTCTAGGCTACGTACGGATTCCCGAAGCTGATCATTTTCGGTACATAGTTGCTTTTGTGAGTCCGTCAATCTTTTGACGGAAGAATTCAAGGAAGATGTAGTAGCCAGTAATTCGTCGCGTTCTTGGACGATGTTCATAAATGTTGTTTCTCTCAGCATCACGTCAGATACAAGCTTGTCGATATCCATGTGCGTACGTGTTAGTAACTACTATACGAAGACAAAAGTTACTTTTTGTGACTAGGTTCGGCCGACCACATTGAAAGGGTCAAAGAATTCTTTAGACAGGGTCGCCTCCACCAAATTTTTACGTAACAATGCTGAAATAAAATGTCAGGCGTTCATCAAATATTTCAACTCGCGACATACCGGTGCCGTAGCCGTAAGAACAGACAGTGTCCCTCCTATCCTAACATTGTGGTCAAGTCGCATAATCGTTCTTTATGTGTGCATCTTGAGTATCGTTTGACGTCCGTATTGTCATTTAATATTGGTTTAGTTATCGTCTTCCTTCCATCTCTCTCAGCGCTACGCTTCAATGAATTCGCTTGTTTACAATCTTCCGTACTTGGCAATATCGTTTGGCGTTTTTAGGGCAGGGTTATGATTATGGGAGTGGGAGTGCGAAGTGAGAGTAATTTATAATGTAACTGCAGTTGAGTTTTTAGTAAGAAGGTGTCATTCAATGTCGTTGAAATCAATGGGATACTTGTGTCTACATCGGAGCTAGTATTCGAGTCGTTTTTATATGGTACCGGTACCCCGCGGTACGTATACGTACCATGAGGCCCGATGGACCAGCTGCCGCAAATCGAATGTTTATGTTGAACTTGTACGGTAGATTCCAATTGGGTTGTCGATTATTCGCATGCGAATTATAATTTGGTCTGTCTGACATCGAGAAATTTTGTGATGAGATGAATCATAAATGTGGCCCCTTGACATCCAGGGTTGGAATCTTGGAAACAGTGTTTGCTGTCGGCATAGAATAATTAAGTAATTAAACGGAAAGTTTCGTGTAACGTTGCCACCAATTCCACTCTGAACTGGCAGTGACACTGAATTACCGCTGGTGGCTATATTTCTGTTATGTTTTGAGTGATTTGAAACTGGTCTAAACCAAACAGAAAAATAATATTTAATTGTGTTTTGCATGAAAGAACTGTGTGACATGGCAAATGTCACAATTTGAATATACTATATTATAATGAAAGAAAATTTATCGACGAATGTGTTTTCTTTATTGTATAAGGTTTAGAAATGCTAAATCCACACGAGATGTCAGCCGATGTTCCTGATATTGTAGCACTATCGGATAGTCAATGCAGTCATGGCCCCCAATCAATCTCTCAAAGACCAACACCAGCATCGCTGCAAACTTCTTTGCCAGCTCCACTTAATGCTGCTATCATTGTAAAAACAAGTCACAGCACGGAGCTGTCTCCTGCCAAAGGTAATTACTAATTACTATAGCCGTTTGTTGGACATACTAACTGACATCATAATATGGTCTCGTGTCAGGTACCAGCCACACCAGCAAATATGTCAAATTGAATGTGGGAGGATCCTTGCATTACACCACGATGGGGACACTCACCAAAGAAGATAATATGCTTCGTGCCATGTTTAGTGGAAGGATGGAGGTACTTACTGACAGTGAAGGTAAGATGAAAAATTGGAGCTTTGAACCTGGTGAAGTCATTGTCTGTGCTGGACATACTTGATCTATTTTCACTGTTTCAAAATTAACAAGTCATTTTAATTTAATTAAGGATGGATTCTGATTGACCGATGTGGTAAGCACTTTGGGACCATCTTAAATTTTCTGCGAGACGGATCTGTCGTTCTACCGGATAATCACAACGAAGTAGCGGAACTTTTAGCTGAAGCAGAATATTATCTTATTCAAGGTACGGTATGGTATAAGTGACATCCGTCTTTCACTGGCATTGTACAAATGAGTTGTTTTTTAAATTGAAGGTCTGATTTCCCAATGTAATCTCGCGTTACGACAAAAACGTTTGGAACTCGATCCAATGTGCAGGGTTCCCCTTCTCACCTCTGTAAAGGAAGAGCAAGAACTTGTTAAAAGATCTACAAAACCCATTGTAAAGTTCATGTACAATCGTGGGAACAACAAGTATTCGTACACAAGGTTAGTTAATTTGAAGATTGCTGGCACAGTTTTCGCGAGACTCTAGAGCAGACATAGACAAGCAACAGCCGATGCAACTTTTTTATCTGGAATTGCTAACTTTCCAATTGAAAATGCTGTTTGACTGTTTTCTTCTTTGCAACAGCTCTGATTTGTACACTTGTGGGTGGCATAACAGTTGTTGTCATATAATTTTACAGTTGCGGTAGAATATAATTGAGCGTATCCTTTGAACTCGCATTACTTCTGGAGTCATGAAAGTTGTGACGTCAGATTGAAAAGGTGCTGTGTGCTCTGTTTTGGAAATGATCTCACTCCGACGCTCACTTGTTACTCGGTTTTGATGAATCTAACCAATTTTACTCTTTCAGCTCTTCAGACGACAATATGTTGAGAAACATCGAATTATTCGACAAGTTGTCGTTGCGCTTCAACAGGAGAATACTATTCATAAAAGACACAATCGGGGACGAAATATGTCAGTGGTCGTTTTACGGAAGGCAACGAAAGGTCGCCGAAATCTGCTGCACATCAATTGTTTACGCCACTGAAAAAAAGCAAACCAAGGTGAGAAAAAATTTCCAGTTACATTAATCTGTTCGATTCGTAGATCACCCAGGGTAGCAGCAATGACTCTCCTTGTCCAAAATTTTAATTTGTTTGTCATTGTGACTGTTGATTAGAGGGCGGTAAATATACGTGTACGTATACTTCTAGATATTCTTCAGAGTTTTCCTATGTTAACGTAATTCTTCCTACACATGAACGTGGTAATTAATCCATGTCATGAAATCAACTTTATAAAGCCAGGAGAATATCTGAATTAATTGTGTTGAATGGCGATGTTAATGCCCTGTATGGGTTGTCGGGTATCTTCTGAAATATCATTTTATCACTATATTAGTGACTTTTGCTATGAGCTGTTTTGTTTGCTTTCTTGGAACATGACACATTGTGATCTGGTGATGCACTGGCAGCAGTAATTCTAACTGCTACGAATTACGGTATTATCGTTTAATGAGTCGACCGACTTTTTTGCCTACCAGGTCGAATTTCCCGAGACCAGAATCTTTGAAGAAACTCTGCATATACTGTTGTACGAGGAAGATCGTCCTGGGGTCTCTTCGAGCGGGCACCGTCCCGACTGCTGCTGCGGCGCCGGGGCAGACTTTGTCTTGAACAAGTCCGGTCATAGCATGGTTGTGAACCATTGGCCCAGTGACGATGAAACGCTCGAAGATGGGCGAATGCATAGAGTCCGTCGAATTCATGTAAACAGCAATCGCCCGACCTGACCGCTGTGGTGGCATTCCTTTGCCTTGGCAACGTTTTCCAAATTTTGTATCGATACTGCCCTTGAATAGTGTTACGATTTATTATGTCAAACCTGCATGGGTTACTCAAGCCGCTCTTGTGTACGGAGATGTTGGCCCACGAGTTTCATCACGGTGAATTGCTTCTCAACTCGATGGGGCTATAGCTTTTTATGCGTATCCACTAGCCAGTGCCTTGGAAAAGCTCGAAATGGATCATTTGACAATGAGTAGAGCAGTTTTATTTTTCTTCAACCAGCCATCAGATCGAAAGAGTACTTCAGACCAGGGTTTTTATGACCCGAGTCACGATTTTCTAGTGACTCAACTTGACTCAAGTCATTTTCTCAAAATACGGAAATGATACAACTTGAGTCAATTTGTGTATTGACTCGACTTGGACTCGAATCATTTCGCATGACTCGAGACTTGGACGGTCAAGACTACTTAAAAATGCGACCAGAAACTTCTAAAAGTGAGGAAAATTAGTATATTATAAATGCGAACCATTCGATATTACCAAACAGAGTTATAAAAAGTGGGTTTAACAAGACTTTCACTGGAAACTCAGCAGTCATCACAATGACTTGGACTCTGACTCGACCCTCTGCTCGCAGACTTGGACATGGACTTGGCTCGGTGGTGAATTGAAAATGACTCGACTTGACTCCAGTCAAATCTATAAAAGTGAGATTGACTTGTGACTCGGAGCCAGGGTTGGAACCAAGTCACAAGTAAGTCTCACTTTTATAGTTTTAACTCAAGTCAAGTCGAGTCATTTTCAATTCATCACAGAGTTGAGCCGAGTCCAAGTCAGCGAGCAGAGGGTCGAGTCCGAGTCATGGTGGTATGACTGGAGTCCAGGTCATTGTGTTGACAGCTCAGTTTCCAGTTAAATTCTTGTAAACCCACTTTTTATCACTCTGGTTTGTGATATCGAATGGTTTGCATTTATAATATACTAATATTCCTGACTTCTGGCAGTTTCTGGTCGCATTTTCAAGTATTAGTACCAATAGACGAATTCCCAATAGTGTGGTTACTTTTACTATTTTTCGAAATTACATTGAAATGTTGGTCTTGGCTGTCTGAGTCTCGAGTCATATGACTTGGTTCGAGTCGTGCGCAATGACTCGAGTCTAAGTCGAGTCAATATACAGGTCGAGTCCTTTCCGTATTTTTTTAAAATGACTCAAGTCAAGTCGGGTCATCAGAAAATCGTGACTCGAGTCATTGCAACCCTGCTCGGAGCCTTGTAACTTGTTTACAACCCTGCTTCAGACCCCATAGATTCAGTGACTGTGTTGTTTCATCTTGATATCACTGGGTGAACCTTTTTGACTCAACACCCCCCTTAATCAAGCTCAACATATTATTGTCGCCCCCCTAAAGACTAATGTCAAGGTTCTCTTTCTACTTTCCGTGGTATCGAAGGTTGTATTCACTTAATCAAGCGCAGGAGGCAACCACTGTTTTAGTACATAGAGATTGATAATCTTTCGGAAAAGATTTATTATCAGTTGAGAATTCTAATTACGATAGTACAAATTCAATAAGATTTTCATTAGGGCTGTATGTGTGATGAATAAATATCTTTACAATCCTATCAAATAACTAAAACGGAGAGTGACTTGCGCTTGCCTTCAGGTTTGATTGGTTGACATACGCATATCTTTTTGCTCTCAACTTTTTCAGTGTTCTGATGTTTTGAAATAATAAACGGATGAATGACAAGGCGTGTACAACAGGGTAAGGTAGAACGCACATGAGTTTCGGTTGATAGTGTCAGATTATACAAGCTCTTGCAAGATACAGTCATGTCGGTGCAAGGAATTATTTCAATTTAATCGAACGAATTCATTGTGTATTTGGGATGGTGTGAACGTTCTATTTGTGTTCGTGATGCGATCCTTGATATTTTAAGAGCCTGAGAAGATTTTGCATTGAACATTTTTGTGAAATGGCATAATTTTACAGTCATTTGAACGTCATGGTCATGGGTCATCGTGATGCTGAAAGTGATTGCTGGTATTTTCAGTCAGAAGTGGTCAAAGTAGTCATTTATGGGGCTCGAGTAGGAGTAGCCAGATATCCAGGCAGATAAAAAGTAATTATTATAGGCCTCGTGTTGACTGGAGAACTGTCAAGTATAAGTAGTCTAAACCACTTGAGGGAGTAGTTCAAGTAGTCAAAATCTACTTGAAGTAGTATTATCAATATTTCGTTCTCCGCTATAATCCACAGATACACTATGTGAAATACGGTTTAAAAAAAAAACTATTTTTCCAAAATTCCAACCAGTAGGACCCGAGGTTTTTGATTAACTGCAGTTTTGAACCGCAATGAAACCATAATGGTATTGCGAATTCGAAAATGCGTACAATTATAAAATAAAATATTCTGTCCTTCATCACGAATTTTGTACATTTATGGTTTCCGAAAATTGTTTGGAATGACAGTGTCACGTCACGTCATAGCTTCGTGTTCATACTTCACAGCGCCCACTGCTATAGGACAATGATATTGGTGGTGGTTTCAAACGCCACGTCAATTGCTCATTACTTGGGCGGTTTTTTTTACATGTCAAAATTATGACAAAATTGTAGCGTTAGGTCAAAATTTGTCAAAATTGTTCATAAAGTCAAAATTATTTTGGCGTCTGCATTTCGTTTGTATCGTAGATTTTGCACTGTCGGTGAACTTATCATTTGATATTTTACAGCTTGTAGCCTAATTTATAGGCCTAGCGTTATAAACGGCTAATTGTCTGCTCATTGCGAAGCATAAACGGTCAAATATAACAAATAGGTAGACAACTAGACATGGTGGTATGGTCAAGTAGGGCAACGTACCGCAATATCCTAACTGAAGCAAGACTTCTTGGGCATTGCATCATATTATATTAAGAAGCGCATGATGAAAAATTGTGATGTAGAGTAGTAGACAACATTGTCAGAGTGAAGCAACACGGTGTGTCACCAGCCGTGTACGCACAACTTGAGTGTTGTCAGCCAACAACTGCTGCTGTTGAACGTCCTTGGCAAGCTTCTTAGTAAGGACAGGCACTTTCTACCCAAGAATATAGGAAAGTATCTCTCGTTGTACTGCAAAATATTTTGATTACTTCTACCAAAATACGTATTGTAACCACTGGAATTCGTCATATAGGGCCAGATTTCGGTAAAATATTGTTTTTTTTCATGTAAGAAGTTGCCTGTTTCTAAGCCAAAAACGTTTTTTCAGGCCAAACTACTTTGTTAGGACAGTCAGTTCCAACCAAAATGAAGATAAGTGGTACAATTTTAACATTATGTGGGAAAACACCTAATTTGCATACGTTATGTCAAAATTTGGTCAAAATTCAGTTTGTTGAGGTC
>ATSW01044282.1:0-13217 GCA_000444245.1 Botryllus schlosseri
CATGTCTTTGATACTGATTTACATCAATGGTAACGCATACGTTTATCAAGACCGATTTCATCGCGTCATATAAAATGATGACACAGTTGGTGCGAATCTTTTCATTAGGGAATTACTGGCCGCCCACCTTGATGTGTAGATCTGAGATAGATCCAGTTTTATAAATTAACAGTCGTTTTGTGTGCGCGTTTTCAAACTGTATTTTTTGTGCAACCTTGTGTTGTCACAGGAAGTATATAAAACGTGCTCGAATCAGCTCACGTATATTGATGTGCACAGTTTTGAACTCGTATCAAGGCTTGGCGGCAATGTGCCTGTCATTTGTAGGTGTATCCGGTTGCGCGATGGACAGGTTTATGATGTTAAGTTGAGCCTATCCGCTCCATTTCTAGGTGATTCCAATGCTGTCCAGCGACATCTTGTACAGTACTGTCAAAGTCGTCCGCCGCATCCAAGCAAGGCACACGAAAACAATACATCATGCATTGATTCGTCTATGATTCAGACACTACAGTCACTATATTGCGGAAAACAATAGGCCTTCGAGTGATGATTGAACAAGCGAAGTACTGACACGGTTGATACACAACAGAATGCCGAAGTCAGAGGACTAGCCAATATTCCCCACTATATTCTCGTTGAATAGTAAATTCATATTGAAATAAACCCGAATGTATGATATTAAGTGACAAAGGATGGCCAACAAAATGTCTGAAGTGACCGCGTTTTCCATTCACTGCACCCACAAAAAAAATTGCTTGTTTTACGCTATACCACAAGCGTAAAAGACTGCAATTGTAAGTAGTTTGCGATTCACGGTGGGCCATATTTGATGGGAAATGGCTCGTTGCATTCTCGAAGTTGCCGACTTGGTCAATCCCGGTTTCGTGATATGGCGAATGTGATCGCTTGTGCAAGTTGCACGGTTTTTGCTAACAATTGCCGGGTTACACAAGTCGGTGGATATATTGCAGATGCGTTCACACCAACTTATGATATTATGCCAACTTTCAATTCGCACAGTTCACATCATTTGATTACCATCGAACGCATTGACAGCCTGGCAGTATCACCTTAACGTTGCCTAAGGCCCACTGAGTCATTGATACTTTCCAAGAAGACAGTAGGTCTGATCAGCGCAGTCGATTACTCGTCAATCGATTTCATCAAATCGGTGACAGTTAATGAAACTATTTAGTTCTCGTTTTGAAATACACAATGGCCAGGTAATGGGAATAATACTACTTGTAGTAGGCTATGCCTTTAACAACTGCATAAACACGTACTTGTATATCACATACAGCGCATGCACGGTTCTTGTCAGTGCGCTCTGGCTAAATCGCAACCACAGGATATTCCCTAGAAACTGCCAAGCTTGCAAGACTGGAGTGCAATTGAGAATATCTGCCACCACACAGAACGGAACCGTAGGGAGGAATATATTAAACTCGAATCTACGAACTAATATACCGACCGCCAACCCGACTGGATGGATCGCTGCAGAAAAAGTTTTACACATTTCGAAGTAACATATAGCAGTGCTTCTGCAGTCTCTGACCAGATTAGAGCCAGCACCTAACCATGACAGAAATGCGTGCTAGTATTTCAATCCTTTGAATCGTTTTGGCGATGCATGCAATTTCATGTTGGATTTTAAACGACATCAACATAAGATGCTCAATTTGTGGCCCTGCTTAGTGGAAATAGTCACGTTCTAATGATCATTTGAGTGATTATGACAGGCGTTGGATACTTGTGAACAAGTTCTACAATCACCGCGAATAGGAACTAATCTGTTGTTATAAATACTTTTGCAGTAGATTAAAAACAGTGTTTAAGTTGTCGACAATTTACGATGGTCTCCACAAAGAATGTAAACGTGGCGAGACAATTTATTTCGAGTTATCATGAAGTCAGAAGGGAATCTATGCATCTAATCGCTAGGCTAGACGGCTGAGCCGCGAGGAAGCGAACAAAGGCACATTAGCACGCTTTGGCCTTTAACAAAGAATACGCCAAGCAGTGTTTACTATTCGGCCTCATTCCTATCACCACGAGGCTATTTCGTCAGAACCGACATATAAAACGCTTTGTCTGCAGTATCGCCGAAGCTACTACAACTCGCCTGTGTAACATGCGACAACTTCAAAACAATTAGGCCTTAGCGCTTGCAATTTCCCAGCTCCGAATCACAAGCAAGTGAATGGAGCTTCAACTAAATTCAACCACCAGACCAGACTCTCGTTAGATCAACACGAGCACGTTTAGAATACTCTATCCTTCGGCGCTTTAGGTCCTGTAACTCCCACAAGCAAGAACAATCTAGTGTTGCAACCTGCGTGACGACGCACAAGTCTCTGGTTGTTATGTAATAGTGTACGCGCACTGCCTATCCTTGGCGAGACGAAGTCTATTTATTGGTGCTGCTGTCTAAGTGTCCAAGTCTACACATCCACACAAGGAAATGAAGAACGAAATACGTTTTAATGGCAAAAAATAAAACTCTTACAATCTCATAGTTCAAGCTTAAAGAAATAAACATTGTTGCGGCCACAAGATCGTCTATAGAATATAGATATATTTATAACAAACTCGCCATAAAATAAAATTCTTGTAATTTTGTTAACTCTTGCTCAATAGATACAAAATCGGACCATGTGGACGATACTTGGATCAACATTTTTTACCGAATAAGGACTTGTTCTATGGTAACTACATTATATAACAAAAACTGTAAACCCACTATGCTCCCAGACCATAAAGCAACCAATAAATTAACATGGCAACATCTCGGGTCAACGAAATACCATTAGAAATTTCATATATGTAATCGATAATGAAGGTGATATATGATTAACACGCATCAACTTGTTAACTTAACGAATATTGTAAGATTCGGTCATTCACAACTAACACAACAAACGAAATAACGCTGGCTTTGGATGCCTAGGGAATACACTGCGGGTCAATGTCTCATAGACACTCTAATGATCAGTCCTACTAAACAAAATGCAGCTAATTTAGAAAGAACCCAGTGAAGTCGCACTGTAAAGAAAGACTAGGGCCATCATGATAGGAGAGTGGTTTTGAACACAAAAGTTGAGATTAGGTTTCACTAAAACTCACTGCAAAAAAACTTAGGTCCATGATGGAGAATAGAGATCGGTAAAACACAAACCTGCGTCATTAAAAATAAGGCTTTTATGACATTCATTTGGCAGCAGCAAAACAGTACCTTTAGTAACAATAACAAAGAAACATAAAACATCAACACTAAACGAACAGCTTCAGAATTAACTATAGGGGTTAACATTCAAGCAGCACGGAGACCTTGAAATACAGTAAAAACAGTGGACAATTGTGGTGTTCCGCAATGCAAGCAGCCCCAGGATCAAGGACAATCACAGTTTAAATTACAGGCTACAGTCGAATGCCACCAGGACGGGAAAGAGCCGCACTACTTCTGCAAAAGCGGATGGAATCTTTGCCAGCTACGGCCGATTCCAAAGACTTTTGGTATTGCGTTATTAACCCACTACTCCACCACAGGACAACCAAATGATACAGGCAGTATACGCACTGAGCAGCAATACTTAGCACCAACAAACAAAGTGTACACACCACAGCACACATCGGCTCTAAATCTTCGAGCAGGGCATTGCTGCCCACATGAAATTCAACCAACTTTGATTGCGAGAGACCGTAATCCCCCCATTTTTCGGTGACAAACAATTCTACTGACAGGAGTGCAAGACAAGCGTGTGACAAATACCGAATTTGAGCCATAGTGAAAGAAAGTGACAAGGTGCACTGTGTCATTCGAGAGAACGGGTCAGGGACAGAATTTAGACTGGTACGCATTGGTGCACATGATAGCATAACGCCGCAAGGCCAGATGAGGAAGACGATCAGCTACTTTACAAGATGGAAAGGTCTTTATTTAATAAACAAGGTATAAAATAAAAAGCCGGTAGTACAAAATTACAAAATATATAATATATCTAATATATTTTATTGAAAAAATAACGCATGGAGAAGAACTAACGGATAAGCTTTTTTTAATAAAACGATGGCCAATTGGTTAAGAGACTGGACTGAGCAAGAATGCTGTGGTTGAAGCAAAATTTGGCAGTGCCTAACACACGGATGATTGTTGGAAGGTAATCTGTATCGATGGATGAAATACTTATGATGCTATTTGTTGACAGTAGAAGATAGCTTCTCACATATGATTACAGAGTTATGAAATCTGCACGGGCCAATGATAAGACTTGGTCTAGGCTGTGTGTAAAACGTCCCGAACTATAACAAGGCAGCGCAAGGCTATTTTGGAAGACCCTCGCCCCACAACGAAATGCATTTGAAAACTACGGCGAAAAACCAAGGGTTAAATAAGATATACAGTACAAAGGAAACGAAAGTGTAACCTACCACGTCATTTATAAAAAGTTCACAGCACAAAAGCTCACTTAGGTCTTGATCATCAAGGCAAAGGAAGCCGGACGACTGCAGCAAGGGCACGGGGCCAGCTCGACAGCAGTCTTCTCGGCGCAGACCATGCAAAAGTGATTGTGACCGCACGGCACAAGGGCGGCAGTCACTGCGTTTTCTTTGCAAATCACGCACAAGCGTGGAGGTGAAGATGAACGGCTGCCTCCAAAGTAGATATTCTCGACAGGAGAGCCAGATGTCAAGCTGTCGGTTGTACTACCTGCAAGTGAAAACGCGAGTTAGAGACACATACTAGTATATATGATGAACATGAATCCCTACCTGATGAATAGCCACTCTCGATGTTAATCCCGTTCGATGGCTTGGTGATAGCAAGATCCAAGCTGCCGGGATTCACGTCCAAGCTACCGATTGAATCCAGCGAGTCTGAAGTGACGCGCGACACTTTCTGCCTGGACGGCATAGCCTGCTGCTGGAGTCCCAGCGAAGGCTGCATGCTCAACGACTGCTGCGGGTAATCGTCAGACAGTGTCGGCGACAGACGAATGGATGATCTCAGAGGTAATTGGTTGTTCAGCGAGGACATGCTGGTTGCGGTTTCTGTTGGTCCGTTGAATAGGAATGATTGCACTTCGGACATATCCCTGGCTGACCAGGAAGTGGTAGTCACAGCGTCGTAACCCATGGTGGGCATTGCAAGAGCATCCGTGCT
The DNA here is from genome assembly GCA_000444245.1 of Botryllus schlosseri. Lineage (NCBI taxonomy): Eukaryota > Metazoa > Chordata > Ascidiacea > Stolidobranchia > Styelidae > Botryllus > Botryllus schlosseri. The sequence continues at coordinate 5,165 of ATSW01044282.1, forward strand.
CACTTCGTAAGGATCCAAAGTGGAGCCGGCCTGCTGGCCAAATACATTCAGACCTACAAAACAAGAATCGATATTAACCATCGTCTTAACAACTAATTGATTCAACGTTGAGTACAAACCTGCGTTAGATGACATTTCCATCAAAGACGTAGGACTGTTGTGTGGATATTTTGGGTAGCTGGCAAGTGATTGGGTAAAAATATTACTGTCAAGCGGAGGAGGCATATATATGTCGTTCCTTGTGCCAAGAAGTGTGCTCTGGCGATATGGAGTGAAGGCAGATTGCGATCTGTCAGTGGTGCAAAAGATATAATTGCCGACTCTGCATAATATTGAAAGCAGTTCATCCAATATAACCTGTTCGAACCAGCAGGGCTCCCGACAAGAGTTCCGTTGCTGGCAAAATCATCAGCTATATCCCTGCTTTGGTTTCCAGTCCTAGCAGCGATGTGAGCTTCTATTTCTTCTTTTGCTTTCTCCACATTTTCTGGCAATCCTGCAGTCAACAACGGCATAAGCATATTTCATAACTTCATATATTACAAGAACTGACCGGTTACATCAAACACTGGTTCCTTGTCCCTGCTTGGTGTCACTATGTACGTGTGGGTTTGCTGCTGAATCCGCTTTATTGTGGCACCTTTTGGTCCGACTACGAGGCCTACCACTCTGTAAGGCACACGCACTTGAAGAGTGATAGTTCCTGGTGATGTAAGATCGGGTGAAGTATTGCCTGACGGCAAAGACATCGGAAAGGCAAGGCCGGACAACGGTGTTACGCCAGTATGTACGCCTGTCTTGTTTCTCGTTGCTCTAAAATATTGGTAACAGTTTAAGCCAAGATCTATATAATTTTAATAATATCTTAGCGACATACCTTATCTGTGTGAAGTGTTCCGCAGCAGACTGTATTTCCCTTCGCGCCAAAGCGACGTCTTCTTTGCGGCCAGTCACAACAAAGACGGGCTCTTCTCCGCGAACTGGAGTTTTGATGTAAGTACTAGTCTTGGCGCGCAGCGCTTTGATTTTACATCCTAGAATAATATACATACTGTTATAGACAGCCGCAGCGAGACAGAAACTACCCGGTCGTCGGGAACAATTTCATACCTAGCCGCCCGACGATTTCGGCTACGTGCTCGGAGCTTGGTACCGGCACACATTCTGTCATGTTTTGGCTCTTTTTGCTTCGGGTTAAATCGTCATAGCTTGAAGACGAACTGTCATCGTCTCCAGCGCCTAAGAGTCCAAGGTTAGAAAGTTCCAAAGCGATCTGCAGCGCTCTTTGTTCTTCTTCCGTCGTAGTGGGATTCGGAGGGTTTTCCATATCCGAATACATAGTCATATGACTAGACATCTCATCCAATCGATGGTATTTCTATAATACTATGCTTCTAGCATACGATAGCTCTGTAAATGGAAAGAACGATCAGCTCGGCGAATTTTATTATCTCGACTTCATTGACCTGTCTCCTGCAGCAGCGTTTTATATCAAGGTTCGCCACAGACCCGACTTCCAGCGCGACAACCACGCGAATTGCGCTTCGAAAGCATGGCTAGCCAGTATTTATACACAGACGCATATCTACCTCGTGCTGCGAAGTCGACCAATCGCGACACGCTCTCGCACGAGGAGATAACTATTCGTAAGACATTTTTTCTGCTCTGTGATATCAGAAAAGAGAACACCGCCTCTTATGACTAGTTTCCTTTTTTCCCAGTGTTGGCAAGAGCACTCCTGTACGAAGCAGGGGGAATTTCGCAATCCATCAAATAACAGCGAGACCCTCGGATGCCACACAGCGATGATAAATTTCGACGACATAGCCTCGAATCAGGGCCTACGATAGCTTATCGTTAGCGTAGGCACCGCTCGCATACTTACAACCAGATATCGAACGCGCCACAGAAATCGCTTGTCCAGACACTCACCTCCGCCACAGGTACTTCTACATACTTTCCAGGTGCCCCACCTCCACTACCAATAGCCTCGTCGCTGGAATACCGCGGCTGAGTTGAAGACTACCCACTCCATCCGGCATCTAGCAACAGTTTGCGGATAGTAACATGGCTACCTCAGTAAGTAAACTACGGCGTCATGATGATTTCAACTAATTTTCAAGTGGTACTCCGGCGCCCTAATCAAGGAAATTCGCCTTGGTAATAATTACTGTCACTATCTAACTCAAATCTACGACCGATTTGAACGACTACCACTCGAAGAAATACCGACCCTTTAGCGCAGTCAAGCGGGGACATCTGAAATATACAATTCGATGCTTGTATACCCCTAACAAGCAGCTGATGTGCGTAAGACCCAGTTTCCTAACCTCTAAACGCCTGCAGTACTGCGAAACGTACGATAACCAGCGATTCATGTTCCGCAGGATAATAGTTGGTCCTGTTGACGCCGTTTACGAATAAATTAACACCCACACGGCTCGTAATTCGCAAGCAATCATCTGTAGGCTGACTAACTCACAGTACCTACAAACCAGCCCACTAAGTCACTAATTCTGTTAATTGGAGCTACCTAGTACCTAGAAGGCAAAACCACAAGGTACATACCACAGGCTGCAATGACCAAACAGAAACAACACAATCAACAACGAAAAAAACAGGCTGTTCACTTTACGAGCATCCATTTATTCAACGGAGAAGGAAGGTACACAAGAGGAATCGAAGCTAGATGTGGAAAGAAATGGTAGAAGCTAAAAAACAAGCGACATGTAATAGCACGATTGTTCAGTGTAGGAGAACACGGCTCACGTGATCTGATAAGGACACACCAACCGAATTATCATCGAGATCAACGAAAGAAAAACACTCTAAACCCCTTCCCATCGACCGTAAAAACGCAGCGACATCCCAGGTGCGAGACACAGATCCTAGCATCCCCAAAAAAACGTTGGAATAGGCAACAAAACAGGATGGTTCCCAGATTTATTGTCACACACACAGCTCCAAGGCAGGCCCGCGATGGCCGATCCTGCTGGCAATCCGGCGGGAAAGGAATGTGTGTCAGGTAGATTACGAAAGAGCGGAATTAAGTCCAAGTGCCTCCCAATGAAAACGCGATTAACGCATTGTCCCAGATAAGTCGCCGGGGAAAATCGACGCGGATAGGAAGAGCCGCAGCTCTCCCGGCGGCTTTGAAAGAACGGATATGTGTTGATGTCGAGTAGAGGAAGTCGATCCTGCAAGAGAAAAAATTCGACAAATTACACGCAGTCGCCGCTACGACAGGTTTGCAATCGGGCACCGCAGTGCGGATGGAAATGTAATTTCCAGAGGTGATAGAGGATTATTTATCATCACGCGTTGGAAATTACATTTCTGTGAGGCCGTGGTCAACCCACATCATTACCGCAAGGTGAAACTAAATACGTATTGCACGTCATACTCTTCATTATTGGTTTTGCTTATGAATCTGTTTTGATCCCGTTAGTGAGCCGATAACCCTTGAAAAGAGGCAGCCGAAAAGTCGTCGAGTTTTAATAGATGTTCTATTGCAATGTATGTTGTATTGAAAGCTATCTTTAAGTTCTGTTCACGAACCAGGTATGGTCGAAAGAACACCAATATATCTTAAACGCGACGTATAACTGGAATTATATTCTTTGCGTTCCCGTGAAAGATAGATTCGAACTTTCCGCATCATTCATAATGTCGGGTATCACCGACTACGCAAACTACAGTCCTGAATTTTCCGAAGGCGTCACAACCGGGCAGGTCCGAGCGTACGAAACGCCACGGGCCCCCAGTAGAACTACCCCTGCTAGCGACCACAGACATCGCGAGTATCCAGCGCGAAAACGACACCGGTGAATCATTGCCGTACCACCGGCGACTGTTTACCGCGAGACGCGTTACAGGCCACTCCAAGGGCTCGAGTGATCTCGAAAACGATGACATCAGTTGTTGCCGACTCGCCCGTTATTGCCTTTCAGTAATTATTGTAGGGCGCTGATAAGAAATTATACACAGGCGCGTTCCGATACTTGTACAAACCGACTGTGGCGCAGCGAAAAACTACACTGAAGGCGCGCGTGTGTCCATTTGACCCGTATTACGCATTATTAACCGCGAAACGCTACAATCCCGAGGTATCGGTTACAGGTCATCGCCGTACAGCGTGCGCTACGACGAACAACGCCCGAAGTCAAATACACACGTTGTGATGCGCACCCGATATTTTATGTGTAGTATTAGGTCACAAGAAGCTGTGCATTGTGCAATTACAGATTTATCATTCAGTATTGTGACTCTGGTTGTGCGACCATGATCGGATATATTACGACTTCACGAAAAAGTCATTCCCATACGCGAGTAGATTTGCGCCACCGAAAATAACTTATCGTAGTCCCCGGCGCCACGCATTTTAGATGCGGTGATACGACCAGTCAAGGCTTCCGCGATGCGTAAAAATGATCGAAATTACGATTCCGGTTGATGATATAAAATCTCCGTGGAAAGGGGCGTGTGGTTCCGGCACGGCAAAAAATTGGGCTCGAATCATTGAGTCCAGTATTATTCAGTAGCAGCCACAACTCCAGGAAATATACTCGCATCTTTTTTAGTTCTGACGGCTACCGAACAGGGCTGCAATCGAACAGCGAGAGATAATTTTCCGATGTACCGACATTACAAGTCCCTCTTCACTAAGAATTCAGATTATCTGCAGGAATATTTTCACAACACCAAAACAACGGCAGCAGGCCCACAAAGCATGACGTGCGAATTAAAACACATATTCTCGCCTAAAGTCCCAGTGGCGTGTTTACGTCCACGCTCCAAGCTACGTGTTAGCCCCGCTATTCCATGCAAAAACGTACCACACTGCCCGTGAATTTCAGCCGCTAGTTTTGACGGACGCGCCATCACGCATCGAGCACGAGAATATAGCGCGACAAACAATGCGCGAGTCGCCTTTGTAATCGGATATCGAAGGTATCAGCAAGACCGGCCTCGCGTAATGGATGAAAGAATGGTAACATTCTAAAATACACTCAGTGCTTGTTAATGTTAACACGACGGCCATTGACCAGCGCACTGGATAGTGTTATCCCCAAGCGGGCGCTTTCTCAGGTAAAAAGAGTTCGAGAATTCGATAGCGCACCCAGTCTCATGTTACCCAGCTAATTCTCCCCGATAAAGCTATTTTAGAACGATTATTTATTACGCCGTGCATCGTGCGCTTTTATCGCGGGCCGTGACGGGATTTCTGTCTACGCCGGCAATGCGCCAATAAAGGAATCGCGAAGATACAAGATTACATTCGAGCGGTTGCGTGTCACGGCGTACGAGAGTATCACCGAGCCTCCCAATCATAATGCATTCGGGAGAGGGCGGAATCGGCTGCAGGAACCAGAAAACGATATCGTAATGAAGGTCGGGTATATCCAGAGGTTGTCAACAACGTAGTGCAATATTTTGGGAAATATTTTACAATTTGGATTTTGAAAAGTAGACAGTAATTTTATGATAAGTTTGCACCATTTTTATGAGCGAAATTGTCATGACTATCGCGTCAAATAGCCCCTCTATCTCGGTAACTACACATATTTTCAAATATTCTACCTATTCGTGTCCTATGTTTGTCGCGAAGAAGAATCTTGCAATTTCGAAAGCAGCCATGTCCGGACAATTGCAAAAAGTATATATATATTTTGAAATTACTAGAGTACTCTTCAGCGTTTTCATTTTCTACTTCCGCTTGTAGCAGTTTTACATGTCTCGAAAAGTGCTATTCTACTTGTGATTGAGTAGAAATTCTCGATCATCAACACATCACGGCGCATATATCACGCAAGGCCGAGATAGATAGCAGGCTACAGACCTTACCGATCCCATTATACTGTCATAGTGACGTAATGTTTCGCGAAAACCATTCGCAGCCTATTTTCGAAGTGGCAAGCTGAGAAAGGCTCGTGACGAAATGTATCATTAAATTTGGACCGAATAGAACAGCACACGATAGACGTATAATAATAACGCTATCTCATAGAATACATCGCATTCGAGTGATGATACTTATATACGGCCATAAAGCTATCATATAATAAATTACCCCGCAACCGTGATATTACGTATCAAAACACGATCAAGTCGGGTAGCAGGCGATAAACGGAGCGTGATAAGTTCAGCGACAAATGTAGAGATGACGCATCGACTAACCTTTATATCAGTCGAATAATTACGATTATTTCAAACGCCATTAAAACGTACTAAGTACGGGCTTTTTCCGCTTTAGAGCGGAAGCCCATTTCAAATTGACCTTTTGGTCAACGAGCGTCTGTAGTTTACGCCAACAACACAAGAGTGTGCGAATTTAAACACATATTCCTGTGATATCTTCACGCGCCACACGCGTTAACCCTGCAATTGCGTGTAAAACAGGCAATACACAATACGCCACACTAGAGTAACATTGGTAATCATTATGGCAAGTTTTTCCAACTTTTGCAACTTTTTTTGGTGTCCGGTCAATACCGAGAAAACCATTGCCGAGAATGCCATTACCGAGAATGGACACCACCGAGTATGGACATTACCGAGAATGGACACCACAGAGAATGGACATTACCGAGAATGGACACCACCGAGAATGGACATATCCGAGAATGCAATATATGCAATGCAGGCATGTTATGCATATGCACAGGTCGTGTGAGTGCATCACGGCGTTGCCACATTCGGTATTGATGCTCAGGTATAAATTTCTCGACAACATCAGTCCCAGTAAGATATATTCTTGACATTGGTCATTCTCGGTAATGTTCATTCTCGGTGGTGTCTATTCTCGGTAATGTCCATTCTCGATAATGTCCATTCTCGGTAATGTCCATTCTCGGTAATGGCATTCTCGGAAATGTCCATTCTCGGTAATGGTTTTCTCGGTATTGGTATAGAACCACTTTTTTTACAGCTTCCAGAAGCTTCGTAGGTACTCAGAAGTGAAGTAGTATGGTGTTTTAAGCTGTTTGGAAGATTCTTATGTTGCAAACTTTTGCAACTTTTCTCATTTTTTCTTCTTTCAACTAGCTTTCTACTGCAAATATTTGGCACTATATGTAAATAGATCGGTCGATTATTTCACTGTCGTTTAAATTTGAGGTCCTTTCTGATTTGACGTACATATTCAGGCTAGACCGCCGAAAATTATATTTTCACTGGGTCATTTTTTAGGCTATTGATTTTGCTGAAGTCGCTAACCATGAGTTTTGCTACAGTGCCTTGCATACGGACTGATTCGAGTATCTCATACCCAAATGATTTCAAGGAACTTGTCCATAAATGCAACTTTCCACGGATTTGACTGCAACAAAAACTTGCCCTAGTAATCATGATAGGATGAACCATTAAAACTGCGGCCAGCACAAATCATAAGGGTGCAAGCAACGAAGGTCATGGCGCAGTGGTAACATTCACTGTTGTTCACCATGTCAACACGCATCGTTAAAAAGTTCGGCAAATTCATTGAGATTGCCCATCAGCAACTACTGAGGCGTACTGTGGGTGGGCCACGTGGAAGAATCCAACACACGCTTGCATAAAGTGTAGATACCGTCTCTAAAGGTGAAGAGCAGTTGAGAAAAATAAACTTATGTAACCCTAATCGAGTTTATCAAAAGGCATTATAATAATTACTATCGTGGTCTGTTAGGCTACTATTCCCAATTGTCCGCCGTCGCTTGTCGCATTCTGCATAACGACTGTTGCTATATTGCTGAGGTCCGCGGGATACATTTGATTGTCCAGTTATTCCGATGCATGGCATTCCTTTTCCCTATGAAATGGCTATATCATGCGAACATACGGTTGCAAGGCAGGCAGAATGTCTGACATATAAGGCCCGCAACGCAATGCCGCGTGAATAGAAATATGCTACTATTATACAGCACAATCGCCATTAGTCTCTGACAGCAATATATCGAGAAGGGCGCCAAGTACGCAACACACATGCAGTGTGAAGGTAAAAATGACCCAAAAGATAAAATCATTTACGGAGGCGCAAACGTCTTGGCGAACTGGGACTGCCAAGGCACACAGG